>APFE031496200.1:0-25737 GCA_000404065.3 Pinus taeda
CTTCCGGTGCCTCCCTCCACCCCCCTCTACCTCCTCCCCGTGCCCCCTCCTCATCTACCCTTCACCCCCTCTCTCCCTACTCGCCCTCCCCTCCTCCCTCACACCACCACTCTACCTCCCCATCCTCCCCCGCCTCCTCCTCCCACTCTTCCTCCTCTGCCTCTTGCCTCTTCTCCTCCTTACCCCTCCTCCCACTCCTTCCCCATCACCGTCTATCCCCCCACCTCCTCCCCCTCTCTTGCCTCACTATCCTCACTCGCCACCTCCTCCTCTTCTGCCACTTTTTCCTTGTCCTCCTCTTCCTCCTCCTCCCCCTTCTCCCAACCCCTTCGTGACCTTCCCATACCGCTCACCCCCACTCCCAACTTCTTTCCCATCCTCTCCCACCTTCTCCTTATCCTCCTCCTTTGCCTCTTCATCCCTCCTCAAACTCCTCCCTGTCCATTCTACCCTTCACCCAACCCCCTCTGCCTCCTCTGACTCTACCTCCTCCTCCTCGCCCTCCTTCCCCCTTTCCACCACCCTGGAACCCCCACCCCCTCCTACACCTCTTCCAACCATCCCAGAACCCCCACCTCCTCCCCCTCCTCACCGCATTGCTCCACCTGTTAAGCCTGTGGCTCCATACCCGTATTCACTCCGCCTTCCACTCATCCCTCTATACTCTTTATCTCAGCTGAATGAAGAAAGAAAGAAAAATAGCAAAAGAAACACACAATGATACTAAAACGATAAATATATTAACTAATGAATGGATTAATGAGACTAAAACCATCCCACATACCTTGACCTCTTGATCCAAAGGGGATGGAAATTTTGTTTACGGCTTGATCCAAAAGGGGAATGGAAATTTTGTTTAATTAGTTTGTTTTAAAGATCAAAGTACATAGAATTCAGGATTGAACCTCTGCTCGACTCTGCTCTTTCTCGCTCACAGGCATAATGATCCTCTCTGCTTTGCTCTGCTCTTAAGCGAATCCAGGGATAACACTCCTCGAAGAATTAAAAATAGAGAAGTATTAATAAGTTGTTGTCCGCTATAGAGGTATTTACTCCTCCATACAGAATGCCTAAAAACAAATAAAAAAAACAATGCACCACTAATTGAGAAAGTCTAGAAATAACTAATGAAATGATATCACTAAAACCATACCACATAACTTTAAAGATCGAACGACATGGAATTCGGGAATGATCCTCTATGTTATGCTCTTCTCGCTCTCACAAGTAGTAATCCTCTTTACTATGATTTTAAGATAATTTAGAGATTATTATTTAAACATCGAATGACATGGAATTGAGGATTAATCCTCTCTGCTCTGTTCTTTCTCGCTCCCAGGCGTAGTAATCCTCTCTACACTGACGTTAAGAAAATTAAGGAAACATTAAACAATATTTATCGAGAGATTATTACTTTAAACATTGAACGACATGGAATTCAGGAATGATCATCTCTGCTACGTTCTTTCTCGCTCTAAGGAATAGTAATCCTCTCTACTCTGATCTTAAGCAAATTAAGTAAACATTAAACAAGATTAATCCAGAGATTAATACTTCAAAGATCGAACTACATGGAATTCACGAATAATCCTCTATGCTCTGTTCTTTCTCAACTTTAAGGCGTAGCAATCCTCTCTACCATGATCTTAAGCAAATTAAGCAAATAGTAAAGAACATTAATCCAAAGATTATTACTTTAAAGATCGAATGACATGAAATTCAGGAGTGATCCTCTATGATCTGTTGTTCTCGCTCTCAGACATAATAATCCTCTCTGCAAAAGAGATCTTAAGCAAATTAAGCAAACATTAAACAAAATTAATACACAGATTATTATTTAAAGATCCAACAACATGGAGTTGAGGAATAATCCTCTCTACTCTGTTCTTTCTCGCTCCAAGGCCTAGGTAATCCTCTCTACAAGAGATCTTAAGTAAATTAAGCATGAGTAAATAAACATCAAGGTCCAATAACTGTAATTAAGCATGAGTAAATAAACATCAAGGTCCAATGACATGAAATTCTTAATGATCTAGCAGCATCAAAGTGCATATAAAGCTTCAGAGGTGAAATTATCAAAATTAACGATCAAACACCCGATGAAAAACGCAGACTGCAGAACCCCAACTTTATATTTCTGAAACCGTCGAAACTCTGCTCCCTTTATCCCAGCTCCATGATGCCAGATCCGTGCAACACAAAGATCCCGTGGAACTGCAGTATTTGAACCCGCGCTTGATGGAAAGGAAATTGTCGAAGGGTTTCTCTATGTTGCACTGCCAGTTGGGCTCATAGTCTGCAAAAAACATGACCATCGTATGAAATGCTTGACATCACGAAATGCTTGAGCTGCCATCGCGAGACTGGACATCATGAAATGCTTGAGCTGCCATCGGTTGAATTCTCCTGTCCATTTCTGAATTGGGAGTTCATTATTTTTTTGTTTTTTTAAATTTCAATTCTCGCTTTTCTCCTTTTTGGAAAAAGATGGGTTGATGCTTTCGCTTTTTTTAAATTTCTATTCTCATGCTTTCTATTTTTGAAAAAGATGTCATGTAGCTTTCTATTTTGGAAAAAAGATGTCACGCAAATGTTTTTGTTGCCAGGTTCATGCTTTTTCCGTCCACGTTGGGCCGATTCTTTTGTTGTGAGGTCCACTTTTTCCCATCACTGATGCTTTTGTTACCATGCTTTTTCCGAAGGGAAATATTAAACGCACATCTTGCCAAAAGGACTCCTATTTATGTTTTGTTTTTATTTATTTATTTATTTGCAGTTTATAATTCAGTGTTAATTAATTTTTATTTTGGGATGTTTGTAGTAGTGCATTGAAAGGCTGTATTTAAAATCGCAAAACAATATATATTTAGAGTAAGTGTCTTGACAAATTTGCAAAACCATTTTAAATAAGTTTTAAAAAGGGCAAGTGGAAAATTGTGTATGTGTGAATCTTTACAAAGAACAGGGCCCTCCTTGATATAGAAGAATATAGGAATTAGTGTAGCCATATAAATGAAATGGCTAGCAAACTCAAATGAACATCAAAACACTCACCTGATATATTTCACATAGCCAAGGAAAAAAAAAATAATCATAAACATCTCAAAACTCACAATTGAATTTGTATTTAAAACTCATAATTAATTTGTGTCTTCCATAAAATTTTTCTATTTATTACTGGAGTAGGATTCTTGTCCATTTTACTTTTCTAGGAAACAACCATGGATAATTTCATACGAAACATTTGGTAAATATTGTAGAAGGAATGGGCACACTGAAGGCAGGAATGAATATTATCTAGTGGCCAGATATTATCTCTTAATCATTATATATATTTTCTTTATATTAAATACTTTTAAAAAAATTTATTGTTGTAATATTTGTCTACAAAGTAATTATTTCACATGATTGTTTGAAATTATTGTAAAGCCAAGATGAATGCTTAGGCACTATGATTTGAATATTGTCGTGATAATTCAGATATCAATATATACAGGATAATGTAAGAAATAAAAATGTTTCCTCCCTCATTGGATATTCAATTTTCCCTTGAAATAACTAAAGTTTTTAAATTTGAACTTTGCTGGTTTTCCATGTCACTAGAGTCTAGGTTAGAATCTTACAATCATTGACACTGACAATCCAAGTATCATAAAAAACTACTATGCACGCTAAAATGATATACAACAATAAATGTATTAGTGCATAAAATATAGACAACCTTTTATAATTTTTACAACAACCCAACTTGGTTATATTATCAATCTATAACACAGGCGAGGGCTCTCTTACTAGGGATAATATCCATCATACATACACTAGTACATCAATACAAGGAAAAGATACATTGATAATATAGATGATATGGAACTCAATCAAAACTACTTTTTCATGTCATGAACACAATATGGGTCCTTTGATTCCATTCTAGGATCGATCCTGTATATATAAACCAACTCCTTTAGGCCATTGAACTCATTTCTCCAATCTTCCATCTAGTTAATCATAAGACCATATAAAACCAACACATATGGACTTCATGCTCACTAGATGCTACTTAGTCGTTCAAGAAAAAGGAATTTTTGAGTCTTCTTACCTTTTGTTTCTCCTTAGCTGCTTAGGGACTTCTTCCCACTATTTTCCTCTTGCACTGCTCCAATGAAGACAAACATAGGGCAAGAGGCAATCTTCCTATCACGGTAACACATCCTTCTCCCACAATGAACTTGGGTTGTAGAAATTCTCTTCCCAGTTGGTCGAACCTTAATCACCTTTAATATATGCCTCATTTAGAAGACACTATAGTCCTTCAATGGTGCTACATTTAGGGCCAAATTGGTCCAATCTCATGCTACCATCCAATAGTCCACATGTGTCCAATACCAAACTTTCCAACTTGGACATCTACATCGACTATGAAATCAACATCAATAAGAGGATACACATACTTTTCTTTCTAATACATTGTTGGTCTTCTTATACTGAAGATCTATGCTTCTTGACATCTAGTTAGGGCACACCAATGTAAATTTAAATCATTACATTTCAAAGAGTTTAGGTCCACTAACGGATTTCATTGGATGTGAAAGTCATCACTGTATTCTGCATTTCATAAATCAGTCAATTAGCCCAAATCGATGAAATGTTTAGCATTTGTAAAGAGGAAAGTCCTAGGTGGTATGCAGTCTTCCCTGATCATTGACATAGAGTCTAGGGTTCTTGATTCAATCCTAAGGGAGAATAACCAATCTTCTTGAGCATATCTGGGTAAGTATATAATTGTTGAATGCTTGTTATAGGAGATATTGTTGTTCCTACAAGACATTTACTATAGGAGAATATAATTCACTGAATGACCAAGAAAATCAAATTAGAATTGTATGGGATTTTTTATTTTATTTACGAAGATGTTTTAGATCCCAATTCCAAGTGGAATCCCTCAAAAATACCTAGCAGAAAATTACTAGTCTAAAATTTAGAATTTCGAGAACTAATGAGCTAGTAAATATATCAAATGCCTAACCTAATCAAGTGAAAATGTAATGGGGTAATTTTTGTTATTAGCTAGAATATCTTTATGATCTTATGCAAGTTTAATCAAATTGATTGAGACTCATTATCATGCTCTAAAAAATAGTAGAAATTTATTGTTATTTGCCACAAAGGTCTTCCAGAAATCTAAATTTGGGAATCAAATAACCAATTCAAGTAATTCAATGATTACTATGACCATACAAAGATGTTACAAGGATGAAATGATTCTTTTGATCCTGAAAAATAAATTAGTTCAAACATTTAACCCAATCCTACAACAAGAAATCATCAATACTAAATGCAGAAATAGAAAAAAAAAGAACAAAGGATACATGTGATTAATAAGTGAAAGGAAGAAAAGTAAATAATAAAAAGGCTCTAAGGCTCCTGGGATGGCCAAGCCCAAGGAAACTCAAAATCCTATGGAGGATAAGAAGACTCAGAAGCTGAACATGGTATCAATCTTCATTATTTAAATAAATACAGTTACTTCCCTACAAGAAATAACAACGGAGCTCCAAAAATATGAGTTCTCTCCACAAGAAGGCTAATAAAAATCAACCCCTAGATTATTCCACAAAAATAAATAATATTAGGCACAAATATGAAATTATCCATTAACCTTCCTAATTAACATATTCAAGTTAAAATAGAGGTTTAATGTGTTGAAGGATGGTCATATGGGCCTTAATTTATGTCTAATTTAGAGGCCCATCACCTGACCTAAGGCATGCTTGAGATAAATAAAAATTTGAAGCACTAGAAAATTACATGAGAAAAACCATGAAATTTTTCAGAAGAAGGATGTTGGATAGTAGAAATATTTAGCAGAGACAACAAGAAAAAAGGGATATTTAGTTAGAATGACAGATCCAAGAAATAGAAAAACTTAACATCAACAATCGAAGTAGAATTGATGATCCACTTATTGCAATCCAATAGTTTATACAACAGTTGGTCGACTAGAGTGAGTAACTAACTGCTCATGTCAACAAAGTTCAAGATAAAGTGATAGTTCAATGGAATAAAAATATATCCACTATAATTTGAAAGGCTCACCAAGAATTTTCCTGAGAAAAGTAAGAGTGAGAACGACATTATATTACAGAGCCAAATATTTATAATATTTTCCCAATATAACTTTCATCCACATGTAATCGTATATAAACTCAATAATTTCTAATTTGAGAATTGTGCTCCCAACAAGTAAGTTAACCTCGAGAAATATATTTTGATGAGAATCTGCCAATGTTATTTATTATTTGCATGGAATTGTTAATAAAGTGCAACAATTGAAACACCAATTACTAGTTGATCAATAATTGTTAGTGCACATATCACTAGTTGATAAGTTGTAATATTTGAAATACTTAAAAGAATTTGATACCTATGAAAGTATAGTTGTACGACAATGGTCTATATGACAATTATATTCAAGTACTTACACCAACTACCTATCAGACAACATTCCCTGTGACTTCAACACCAACACATACAATAGTACAATCATCTCGGTCATCTATCTGACAACATAAATTCAATTTATTTGAGCCAAGATTTTATGATGTGTTCTCTCTTCAGAAAAATGATATGACACTCATGAAATGAAGTTGAATGTTCCAATTTGTTGCCAAGGGAAGGGAAAAGAAGATGAATTCACATTTTAAATCCTGTAGATGTAATTCAACAAGTTCTAGTTTACCACAAAACTAGATCTGCTAATTAGCCAACCACCCTTCTGGAATAACTTTCATTTCCTTCTAAGCATATACATTTTCTAATTTATGATGTATCAAATTTTGTAAAATTTTTGTAAGACTCCAAATCTTCCCTTCTTTGTCACAAAGAAGGAATTAAGGGCAGGGGAGATGTTGGAGGGGCTAGTCGACTTAGTTGACCATCCCAAACAATTGTAGAATTGATATCATAAAGTCCATCAACTCTCTAGTTGAGTTAACAGTCTAAGTTAGATAGGTTAAATTTCTTTTCACAATTAAATTATTGTGACCATCTTGGCATAATATATATATGGAAATGTATGCATCATTGTATATTTGTGATTGGGTTATGAAGAGAATATAATATAAAGTAACACTTTTTTGGTTCTCTTCTACATAGCTTATCCTCTTCTATTCGTATGTTCCTTACATTCGTGTGATTTTTTGTTTTGATTTGTACTAGTAACCAATAGTCATTGTCTACTACACTACAACAAGTATATATCAAATTTTTGGAATATTTTACTAAAATATAAAATATTGTAAAATTTTGGTGAATCTTTCAATGTATTGAAAAATCTTGTAAAATGTTAGTGAATCATTCACTTAATTATAAAATATTGTAAATTATAGGTGAATCACTCAATGAGTCCTTAGATCAAGTTATTTTTTCCTTCTTGTGCATTAGTTTTCTAATAGAAAAAATAATTATCCAATTACTCCCCTTGAAAAAAGCCAACATCTTTAGGATTTGGTCGTTCATCACAATCTATAAATTTGTCAACTCCTTGGTGTGTAACTATAGTGTTCTGTTCTTCAGTCAAAACTGTAATAATTGTTCATCAATACACAATTTTTTGAAATTACAAAAAATGCGCAATGAGATTGGCTAAATGATAAAATATGTAATTAAAGGCTAATTTCCTATATGATAAAAAAATCTATTAAGACAAACTCACTATAAATCCACAATTTTGGAGTTAAACTTTTATTTAAGTGTTTATTAAAATAATTTACTAAAGCTTTATAAACCCTAAACCCTAGACCCTAACCCTTATACCACAAACCCTAAACCCTAAGCGCTAAAACCGAAGCATTCTATAACATTTGAAAAAACATTTTGTAACTTTTATTAAAGTGTTTATTAAAAGCATTTACCAAAGTGTCAAAAGCCCTAAACCCTAAACCCTACACCCCAAACCCTAACTCCTAAACTCTAAACCCTAGCCCTAAACCCTAATAATAAAAGCATTTACAAAAGTTTTATAAACCCTAAACATAAACCCTAAACCCTAAGAGTGATATAACATTTTAACAAGGGTTTTGTCAATTTTTTTGAAGTGTTTATTAAAGGTATTTACTAAACCACCCTTAAACCCTAAACCCTAAGAATTTCATAACATTTTAAACCGTGAACCTATACCTTGACCACTTTATAACATTTTAAAAAGTGTTTTGTAACTTTTTTTCAAGTGTTTATTAAAGGTATTTACTGAAGTGTTTTAAACCCTAGACCCTAATCCCTAAACCCCAAAATTTAAGCATTTTATAACATTTTAAAAAGTGTTCTATAAATTTTTAAAGTGTTTATTAAAATCATTTACTAATGTCTTATAAACCCTAAATCCTAAGAATTTTATAACCTTTTAAACCCCAAACCTCAAACCCTAAACTCTAAACCCTAAGTATTTTATAACATTTTAACAAGTGTTTTGTTACCTTTTTTAAGTGTTGATTAAAATAATTTATTGATGTTTTATAAACCCTAAACCCTAAACCCTAAGTATTTTATAACATTTTAAAGCCTAGAACCCAAACCCTAAGCATTTTATAACATTTTAACAAGCATTTTGTACCTTTTAAATCCCAAACATTAAACCCTAAACCCTCAATCCTAGTCATTTTATAACATTTGAAAAAGCATTTTGTAGTTTTTTTAAATGTTTATTAAAAGCATTTACTAATGCATTATAAACCATAAACCATAAACCCTAATCAATTTAAAACATTTTACCAAGCTTTTTGTAGCTTTGATTTAAGTGTTTATTAAAAGAATTTATTAAAGTGTTATAAAACATAAACCCTAAACCCTAAAACCCAAATCCGAAACCACAAAACCTAAACCCTAAGCATTTTATAACCTTTTAAAAAGTGTTTTGCATCTATTATCTAAGTGTATATTAAAATAATTTACTAAAGTGTTATAAAACCTAAACCCTAAACCCTAAACCTTAAACCTTCAACCCCAAATCCTAAACCCTAAAATTTTTATAACATTTAATAACGTGTTTTGTAACTTTTTTGAAGTGTTCATTAAAATCACTTACTAAAGTGTTATAAAACCTAAACCCTAAACCCTAAACCCTCAAACCTAAACCCCAAACCCTAGACCATAAGCATTTTATAACATTTTAAAAAGTGTTTTGTAACTTTTATTTAAGTGTTTATTAAAAGAATTTACTAAACGGTTATAAACCCTAGACCCTAAACGTTAAACCCCAAACCCTAAACCTTAGAATTTTATAACATTTTAAAAATCATTGTGTAACATTTACTTAATTTTTTATTAAAAGCATTTACTAAAGTTTTATAAACCTTAAACCCTAAAACCTACACCCAAAACCCGAAACCCGAAACCCTAAACCATAAACTCTAAGTGTTTCATAAAATTTTTAAAAGCATTTTGTAACTTTTATTTAAGTGCATATTAAAAAAATTTACTAAATTGTTATAAACCCTAAGCCCTTGATACTAAACAATAAACCCTAAACCCTAAGCATTTTATAATCCCTAATCCTTAAACCCCAAACCGTAAGCCATAAACCATAAATCCTAAGCATTTTATACTAGTTCAAAAATCATTTTTTAATTTTTATTTAAGTGTTTATTAAAAGCAGTTACTAAATTGTTATAAACCCTAAACCATAAACACAAAAACCTACACTTTAAACCCCAAAACCTAAACCTTAAACCCTAAACCATAAGAATTTTACAACATTTTAAAAGCATTTTGCAACTTTTATTTAAATATTTACTAATAACATTTATAAAATCAAAACCTTAAACCCTAAGCATTTTATAACATTTTAAAAAGAGTTATGTAAATTTTATTTAAGTTTTTATTAGAATAAATTACTAAAGTGATATAAACCCTAAACCCTAAACCCTAGGCATTTTATAACATTCTAAGAACTATTTTGTAAATTTTATTTAAGTGATTATTAAAATCATTTACTAAAGTGTTATAAGCATTGAACCCTAAACCATAAATCCTAAACCCCAAACCCCAAACCCTAGAGCTTAAAGCCAAAAGCCAAAAGCCTAAACATTTTAAAATACATTTTGTAACTTTTATTTAAGTGTTTATTAAAAGCATTTACTAAATTGTTACAAACCCTAAACCCTAAACATTAAACCTCAAAACCCAAACCTCAAACCCTAAAACCTAAACCCTCTCCCTCTCCCTCGCTCTCTCCCTTCCCCTCTCTTCTCTCTCCCTCTCCCTCCCTCCCTCTCTCCCCCTCTCTCTTCCCCTCTCCCTCTTTCTCCCTTCCTCACGTTGCCTCCCTCCCACTCCCTCCCTCCCTCTCTCTCACTCCCCCTCTTTCTCACTCACTCCCTCACCCTCCATCTCTATCACCCTCCCGCTCCCCCTCTCCCTCTTTACCTCTCTCCATCTCTCCCTCTCTCTCCCTCTCCGTCTCCACTCTTCCCTCCCTCTCTCCCTCTCTCCCTCTCCACCCTGCCTCTCTCTCTCTCTCTCTCTCCCTCTCTCCCTCTCTCTCTCTCTCTTGTTTTTTCTCTCTCTCTCCTCCTTAGCATTCCCCTTCTTACCCCTCTCCCTCCATCTCCTTCTCTCTCCCTCTTCTCCTCTCCCTCTCACCCTCCCGCTCTCTAGCTCTCCTCCCCTCTCGCTCTCCCTCTTCCCCACACTTCAGCGCTCGCTCTGCCTCCCCCCCCCGCCCTGCTCCTCTCTCTCCCTCTCCCTATACCTCTCTCTCTCCCCCATTTGTTGCCCCAATCTCCATCTCTCTCTCTCTCCTCATGCCTCCCCCTCTGGCCCCCTCCTCCTCACTGCCTCACCCTCTCTCCTCCTCTTCCTATCTCTCCTCCCATCCCTCCACCTCTCTCTGTCTCCCTCTCTCCCTCCCTCTCCCTCTCTCCACCTCTCCCTCTCTCTCCTTATCCCCCCTCCCTCTCTCCCGCCTCCCCAACTCGTTGTCCCACTCTCCCTATCCATCTCCCTCTCTCCCTCCCTCTATCTTTCCTTCCCCTCCCTGCCCCCTTTTTCTCACTCTCTCGCTTCGTCTCCCTCTCCCCTTCCCCCTCTCTGACAATCTTACCTTCCCACTTCCCCCTCTCCATTTCCCTCCACCTATCAATCCTCCTGGTCACTCTCCCTCTCTATCTTTTTCGAATTATCTCTATGCTTTTATTATCTCTCTCTCTCTCTCTCATTACTTCTCTCTCCCTCTCCCTCAAAATATCTCTCTACCTCTCCTCCTCTCTATAACCCTTCGCCCCCATCTCCTGCTACCTTTCGCTGCCGCTCACCCTCCCCCACTCCCTCTCTCGAGCTCTCTCCACAACTCTCTCTTTCTCTCTCCCACCCCTGTCTCTCTCTGTCTCCATGTCGCTCTCCCTCACGCCCTCCCTCTCATCCTCTCCCTACCCCTCTCTTCTTTCTTTGTCTCCCTCCCTCCCTCTCTCTCTCCCTCTCACTCTCCTCCTCTCCCTCTCGTTCACTCTCCTCTCTCAGTGTCCTATTCCCAACCACCCACTCTCGCCCCCCATCTCTTCTCTCTCTCTTCTCTCTCTCCTCCTCTCTCCCACTATCTCCCTAAATCTCCCTCTCCCTCTCCCCCTCCCACTCTTCGACCCTTGCCTCCTATGCCTCCCTCTCCTCCTCTCCCCCTCCCTCTCCCCCAATCCAACTCTCTTCCTCTCCCCTTCTCATGCTCTCTCTCCTACTCTCTCTCCTTATATCCCTCTCTCTCCCTCTCTCTCCTCCTTCCCCTCTCTCACTCCATCCTCCTCCCACTCCTGCTCTCCCTCTCCCTCTCTGTCTCGCCCTATTTCCTCCCACCTCTCTCTCTCAATTCCCCTCTCCCTTCCACTATCCATCCCTCTCTCGCTCTCCCCCTCATCCTCTCCCACACCTTCTCTCCCTCCCTCTATCTCTCCCTCTATCCCACTCTCCTCCCTCCCCCTCTCCCACTCTCTTCGCCTCCCCACTCTCCCTCTCCCTCTCCCCCTCTCACTCTCTCTCTCCCCCTCTCCCCCTCTATCCCCCCACTTATCTCCTCCTCCGCCTCTCCCTCAACCAATCCTCATCTCTCCCCCATCTCTCTCTCCTCCTCTCTCTCTCTCTTCCCCTCCCTCTCTCTGTGTCACTCCCTTCCTCCCCGTCTCAACCCTTCTCTCTTTGCTTCCCTCCCCCTCTCTCTCTCTCCTTGTATCTCTCCCTCCATTCCCCCCTCGCTACCCCTCTCCCACTGTCTTCTCCTCCCCCTACCTATTCCCCTCTCACTCTCTCTCTACCTCTCCCCCTCTCTCCCCCCACCTATCTCTTCCTCTGCCTCTCCCTCACCGTATCCTCCTCTCTCCCCCATCTCTCTCCTCCTCTCTCTCTCTCTTCCCCTCCCTCTCTCTCTATCACTCACTTTCTCCCCGTCCCACCCCTTCCCTCTCCACCTCCCTCTTCCTATCTCTCTCACTCTCCCTCTCTTTCTATCTCCCCCACTCTCTCTCTCTCTCCCCCCTATCGTACCCTAGCCCCACTCCCTCTCTCTATCGCCCCTTATGCTCGTTATCTCTCTCGCTCTCATTATCACCATCATATCATCAAACAACCTAATTTAGCATGTCATTTAAGAAATAAGAACATAATCATATCATTTAACATATATAATCCACATCATGTAGCAAACAAAAAGCTCTTATGATGGAAATAAATAGTCATCATATTATTTAATAAAGACAATCATTATATCATCTAAGAAATAATTATATACAAATTAAACTTGCAAAAAATGTCAACAACATATTATCTAATTAGCAAAAACACAACGATCATATCACATAAAGAAACAAAAATATTTTCAGTTAAGAAAAGAATTAAGCCTCTTTTCACATTTAAATAAATAAACACATCCATTTCACATGTCTTATAAAAATAAAACAATTCTCCTCATGAATAAATTATTTTATATCATCCAATTTGTAAAAAATAAATAATTAAATATAATTTTTTTATTGAATAAATTAAATATTTACTCTACCCTATTGAAAGTCTTTCCTAAAAATAAGTAAAACAAAACAACGAGAATTCTAGGCTACTCGAAGTCTTCCCTGAAAATAAGTGAAGTAAAACGCGAATTGTACGCTATTGAAAGTCTTCCCGAAGAGGCATTGGATCTTTTTAAGAAGGCAGTCGATGATGATCGTGAGAAGCAACTATTCCGTACCTTTTAATACTAAAGGGAGGCGAGGAAAGTAAAGGAAGGTGATTATTAATTTCATCATCTGTCATTCATTTTGTGAAAACCATCATGAATATGTGCTCAGGGTTCATCAGACATTATTTCTATTTGTGATACTTATTTCTATTAGTGCTCAGGGTCAACATAATGGTACTTATTTCTATTAGTGGTTTCCGGTAATCAAAATCATACATATTGATCTGGGTCGTTTGGCGTAAAACTAATTTATACCTATTTGTCGCTACTGGTTGCTTCGGGTAAGTGGAATTCATACATCTGGCGCCAGCCCATTTCTTGACCTCTAAATTTAATACTACAAATATTTTACCATGTGATCGGAAAACAGGGACTGATGGTCTGCAGAGCTTGGGTCAACACAGTTTATACGCGGTGACCGGCGTAAGATTTTCCTGCAGAGAAAGTAGCAACGCTTCCTGGAATTCAGGGAATTCAATCGTCGCATATCAATATTAATTTGGCCAACCGGTAAATCCCTCAGCCAACCAAATTTAAATAATAACTAACTCCTGCATGCATGCATTCAGAGATCAAACCATGAGCATAATTAACGGGCATATGATTGCAGCAGGGAAATACGGTGGGATAATCTGAGAGTTAAAAACTTTCCGCTCATTCTCAAAAAGGGCAACCTGAACAGTAAATTTCCGCATATAAAGGGGCGGCGAAAATAAGTGAGAACAGGAAATGATCACAACTTACAAGGGAAAGCAAAATATGATAATATGCTATTTTAATGTCGATAGGAAAACTGATGGGATGTGGGGCAGAAGTGGAGGCATCAGTAAGAGAGGAACCACTGGATAAATGTGGCCGTAGAAGGCAGAGACATAAATATCTTAAACCATGCTTTCATCAAATATATGATCAACATAAACTTTTTGTTCACAAATTTTGTAAAAGACCCTTGAAAACTAAATGAAGAATAAATACCGTGACAATTTTTTTTATCAAAATTTAAGATAAATATAAAAATATTATCAGAAAAAGCCCTTAAAAAGTTGAGTAGTCACAAGAAAATTTTGTTCGTTCATGCGTATTATGTCAAAGAAATTCACAGGTATACCAAAAGATACTCTAATTTAATTTAGTGGACTACTCAGAAAAACCCTGAAAAATCAAAAGTACCTGAAATTCGCCAGCCGAACCTTCTTAAATCGATCCATTGGCAAACCTGAGAAGGATTTCCTATCTTTCTGGCGCAACAGATCTGTGCATCATCGACACTTTTAAATTTTTTACCACTTAAAAATTTTATGTCTATAAAAGAGGAAATTAGAATGTTCAATCTTGATACCCAATCCGGAGAAAACATCAGGAAGTAAACCAAACCAATCAGCAAGCCAGCCAGTGAAAACAAAAAACGAAACAAGATTACAAAGACTGAACGAAACAAGATTACAAAGAAAGAAGATACACTACACTGCAAAACAAATAAAAACAAAAGGAAAAACATACACAGGAAAACTGAATCAAATAATCGACACCCAATAAACCCAGGAATTTGGCAATCCCTAAACAGGGTACAGGCACACAACACAAAGGCAATTTAGAGAGGAACCAACAGAGAGTCACAGCCAGGGATCTTTGAGGAGGCTCATTCAAATGCATGTTGCTTGGAGGAGTGTCATGACAACAAGAAATATCAACACACAAATCCTAAAGTAACTTGGCCTAGTGGCCTATTTCTTTTTGGAAATATTTCAGGATAAGTTTTGATATGGACAAACTCATTGCGTCTAGGAGTATTGTAATGTTTGTTTCGAGTTGCTCGAGATTTTTTCCTCTGAATTTTTTTAAATTTAACTTTAGATTGAAGGTTTTGTTCTGATTGATTAGTCTCCTCTTCATGTGTAGGTTCTTTAGGTATAATTCTGGGACGAAGACTTACCCTGGAGGGCTTTATCTCTCTTTTATCATGAAGTTCCTATTTTAATTCTATATGAAAGATAGTAGTACCCTTGGTCACGCTTCTAGGTAAGTGAGCACTAGTACGACCGAGGGTTTCAACATTATCATCATTCGAAAGTGCACCCAAAACCCCTTTTTGATTGTATGTGTTTACCCTTCATTGCCACCTATATCCTCATAGGGGAAGGCAAAGAGGTTGTCTCTAATTCGATCCAAGTTCTTAGATCTACCCTCCTTTTCTCGATAGCGATGGATCATGATTGATTAGTCTGAAATAGTACTTCAAACATGCATTATAAGTGCCTATTCTTCTACTAAGAGGCAACCTTGGATTTAGCCCATTACCTAAACTAACTACCATAAGATGTTAGATGAGGAAAATTTTCTCTTGGGAAAGGTGTTGCTCTAACTTTTTGGAATTTCCAATGGTCGGTTCTAAGGATGGCCTAACCAGACTACTTAGGATGCCAACATACAAATGTAGCTATGGGCCCTCCACTGAATCACTATGAATAGTGAATTTAAAAGAGGCTAAAGTTTTCATTTTCATAATTATATGTTGTTGTATATTCCCTTTATCGACTTGTTGTGAACAATGGGTATTCAATAGGTACTATGTTTCCTTGACATCATCCTTTTCTTGTAGAAGCTTAGGTTTACTAGTTGTAGGTTGTCCATCCCAGCAGTACAATTTCAGTATATTTTAACTCGCATGTAGTGTTAGTTTAGTGTATCCTTGATATAATCCCTTCTTTATAGTTGTTTGTGTTATATGATCTAGAAGTGCCTTTTGTGTTGTATTTATCATGTTAGACCCAATAATGGATGGTTAATGATGTTCATAATAGGGAAAAACATAATGGATAGTCAATAAGGTTCACGGACATGGATGATTTCATAATCACCATGATAAGTTATGTTCGTCCTTACACATGGGGGATTAGGTTCTATTTCTATGTGAAATGTGTATTAATAACTCATGGAAACATCTTTGTTGCACTATTAACTTAAGCATAAGGAGGGAGATTCACTGGTATTAGTATTTATGGATTTGTCCAATTAATCACTTCTCACAAGTTCAAAAGCAAGTAGGAAGAATTACAAAATCCCTTTATCAGTATTGATTTCTTTTCCTAGTTGATGAGTTGTCACAAGTACCAAAGAAAGTACGAATAATTACAAAAACCCTCCATCAACCACCTCTCCTCTTTATTTTTTTGAGGTCATACTCAAATCGTGGAATTATGAGGTGAACAAGAGGACTTAAACTACACAACCTCACTTGAAAAATCCTTTTCTTGGTGTTATGTAAAAGGAAATACCCAGGAGTCAAAATAGAAACCATTAATAGGATAAAATATAAGACATCGACAATATGCATAGACAAGAATTACATATCTTTTCCCATCCTTCATTTTAGAAAATTCCATTATCTACCCTTTATAAAAGGATAATTTGATAAGTAAGTAAGTCGAAAAGGTCACTGTAGTAAGTCAATGACTTACTTCTTCACATTCTATTAATTGAATATCACTTTAGCCTCATCCAATGAGATAGATGTAAAGAAAATGAGCCAATCATTAGCTTACTACATGGTGTTTAGTATTTTCCATTACAATAAAAATGTTTTAACTTCAATTAGTTTGAAAATAGGTGATCGGCTCCCTAAATCTTGTAGATTAACACCTTTCAAAATTAATCTTAAACTACAAAGTGACTTTAGTTTTGTGACCATATGTGCTTGTAACCAACTCTAGGCATTTTTCAGAATCATTCCAATGTTCCTGAGATCTCTTTCTAGAGTTGTCTTCCTAAATCACATTCCAGATAAAGGCAAAGACATAGCATTTCCCATTGACCATATATTCAGTCAGTGCACAATGGAATATCTTTATTTTTCCATATAAATATCCATAAATTTGATTGTCGGGTAAGTTTGGGCTATAGAATATCCTCCTAACATTCACATCCATCCCAATACCCTAAATATTTGTGAACAATCAGTTTGTTGCTCCCTCCACTTAAACAATTCATTCATGGTTTGTTCACTAAATGCATCATGGTTGGTAGCAACCATCCCAATATATCTAACAAGTCAACAAAATTAACCACCCATATTTCTTGTCTGAGACACCTGCAACCTAGATTTTACTAGTAGAGATTCGAAGCCATCCTGAAGGTATTTCCAAAGATTTTATTCAGTCATCCATAGTACCTCATTGGGACATATTCTAGGACTTACAATTAGTAACATGTGTGATATTTGAGTTTGAATTTGTACTAAAACATATCTTAGATTTAATTTTGAAGTTGTACCATGAATCCTCGAGTATGAAGGTTTCATATAAAATCCACTAGAATGTATTCATGACATATTTGCAAATTAGGCATTAAGTAATTAGGTCACAGCCTTTACTATGACCCAATAATAATGAAGCTCATTTTACTAGTCCCATTATTAGCATTATTCACCGCCTTACATCAATAATGCGACAAATCATGACAATAGACCTAGTAATGGTCAATCCGAAAAATACAAAATAATGCTTTTACAACCCAATAGCTTGAATTGACAAAGTCAAAGTAAAACATTGGCGGTGCTCCATTATTTTCGTTACTCTTTTATTTTGATATTCATATATGAGCTTGCACTAGCTTGACATGGTTTGAGTACTAATTTATAAATTTAACCTTAAAGCTTGCAATTTCCAATTTGAATATGATCCTTTATTCCAACGAAATCTCAGTTATTGGTTGATGTTACCTATATTTATCTCCACTGGGGTCATAGTACTTGGTCTCCAATGTTCAAATAACTTGAATCTGATTGACCAAATATACATTCTTATTTGTGTCCCTGATATTATCACTTCAATGACATTGACTATATTACAGGGACATATAAATAACCCATAACCAACCCTAACTTGTGAATTTTTATTAATATCATATTCTTAGTCCCACGAATATAAGTAAACACAAATATAAGTAAACAATTGTATAAAATAATCCTACTTAACTATTTTCTTAACAAATATTCAAATATATCAATTTCAACCCTTGGAAATGATAGTAGGGGAGGGTATCTCTCCTGTACTTTAAAAAAAAAACATTAGAATCATGGATTGGTTCTTTGATGCACATTACCACTTTCACCAAATATTAAAGTCATAACATAATGAATTGATATCGTGGCAAATAGAGTGGTCAAATTTGTGCATGTCTTGAAAAATATCAACCCGTTTTCAACTTATACACTTGAAATTCTCTTTCCCGTATAAGCCTTTTTTCATATTTACTATATTAATTGACTTTTAAAGTCTTCATGCAATAGCAACATGCTTATAAGAAGTGTGTGAGAAGTCTAGGTTATGATTTCAATGCAAAGGAAAAATAATCATTAGTTGAAAGTACTACACCATACAATAAGAATATCTAACATTTATGTATCAAGTTCCCTCGATTCTTCATTTTGTTAATCTTGTAGGGAGCCCAATGAAGTGTCTGCCTCCCAAATAAATGCATGGATATCATTTAACTTGCCCAAAACTAGTAGAGTGAAAGAGCAGTGATCAGGTTCAAGTTGTCCTTTCATTTTCTCATCACAAATATTTCTTGATTCCAATTTAGCTAGCCTACTAATTAGATCTTGAAGGCCCTCCCTGTTATCTTCAATTCTTCCTCTTTGATTTTAACTTCAAAATTAGCATATTAAAGCTCCAATATTAAATCATCCCTTTCTCAAACTTGTTTCTTCATGGGAATCAATTAGAATTTTATTTTCATTGAGAATCTATTTTAAAGAATGATATGCTTCCTTTAAAGCATGATAGCCTAACTCTATCTAAAATTCCAATTGCTGAATTGAAGAATTTGTTAGCCTCAAATGTGTCTCCAACTCCAAAATATTATCTTTGTGATCATTTGCCTGATCAGAAGATTTTTTTGCAAGGCAGTAAAGAGCTTATTTATTTCTTATTCTCCTTTCAACAAGGATGTAACCTCGCCAAAATGTGTAGAAACTTGTTCTAAATATGTTCTTCATTCTGGTGATGAAACAACATACTTTTGTAAATAAATAGCTGTCACTATCTTTTGAGCATCAATTCTCTGTTTCTCAGCAAGGTAAACCTTCTCTCTCAAATCACATACCTCAATTTGTGTAATTGTCTCAATATCCATAACTTTCTTTAATCTAGTTTCTAGTGCCTTCTTATCAGCTTGCAGAACAGACATTTCCTCCATATTTTCCCTCACAGGAGGACAATATTTTTCTATTTTTCATTTTCCCTTGGTTCCTGAGATTTCCAGTACTCTTCAAATGCAGAAAAATCAGACAACAATGTCTGAAGAGTATTGAATTTGCAATAAACCAGTACTTTATTTTCCTGCGTTTGATTGGCAGACTTGTCTATTTTGTCAATATCATATTTTTCATGAGCAATTTCTTGTTTCAGAGACTCTGATTCCTTTATAAAAAAATCTATCTCATTGTGAGATATCTCTATCATGCCCAAGTTGTCAACTACTCAAGTAACCTTTGTTATCGTCTCTCACGGAAAGCCAACGTGGAACTTGCCAAGTTTATTTCCTATTGAATGATTTTCTCCTAATTGGAAATTACATATTTGTCACTCAATAGTTTAGAATCATTTTCATCCCATTTGTATCTTTCATCACTTGAGAAATGGCCTAAATCTTGTTAACTATGTTCAGATTCTTGAAGTCTCATTTCTAAACGTTGAAGCTTTAACTACATAGCCTTAAGCTTTTTCTAATTTACTTCAATGCTAAATAGAGGCTCCATAAATATCCCTAAACTAAATCCATATCAATTTCAAACTTATTTCTACGAATTTCAAGTTTATCCATTGATAATCCATATTTATCAATCTTGACATCCATCTCTTCAAATAATTTTTGCGCATGTTGTTCATATTCTTTCAAGGATTTATGCTTCTCTCCAATTCATGAATGGAAGTTAGGAACAAGTGGATCAAACTTCCATATATTTTTACAGAAACTTCCATTTTGATTGTTTCCTTTGAGTTCCCCGCATCTGTGCCTGACTCATTTTCTGTTGTCAAAGACTGAAGTTCCTCAGATTGGTTTATTGCAAAATGAGCATCAACATTATTTAATGAGTCCTTACTTATGTTTAATGCATCCACTTGTTGAACAAATTTCTCATTTCGCTCGACCATATCTTCACTACTGTCTATTAGGTTATATAGCTTGGACTTAAGATCCTCTATCTTCCTTGATAAAAGTGTCCTCTCTTGTGTGGAATTTTCCAATTCTTGACTAGTTTTCTGCAATATTTTCTTCATTTTATAATTATCCTTTGTAGTTTGCCCAAAGATTACTACTAGTTTCTCATATTTCCCTGCCATTTCCTTCATTTTCAATTGTAGTTCATAAGTTTCATTTGTCAACAAGCTAAAGAATCTATCAGTCTAAATTTTCATGCATGTTTTTGCAAAAGTCAAACTACTCCTAAACAGCCACTACTTTTCTTGAAATTCTCGTGCAAAAGATTGAGATTCTTTTCAAGAAATTCTCTTCACATTAGCGTTATCTATCCACTTCGGTGCAAATTTGGAATGTTCAAGCTTGAATTTGAATTTAAAGTGGAATCTTTATTAGTCGAACTTTAATTAATTTTGGTTCATTTTACTCAATCTTGGCATAGGCCTTTTTTGGTCTTTTGCTTCTATTGGTCACGCATTCAATATAATTGATGGCATTCATTTCTTTACTTTCAATAACAACTTCCTCTATTTCCAGATTTACACTTAAGTTTGACATACATTCATTTTTTGATTTGAAAATCACAAGTTTTTTATATGAAATTATATGTTTGCTCATTTCAAAAGTGATTGGTAACCCAAAGTTAAGATGCAGCCAAACTTAATTATGTGTAAAGTAGTTATGGTTCTTTTTGTCATTTTCGTTAAACTGATTAATTAACAAAATATCATATGAGTAAGTTTCATATGAAATGAGTTATGGTTTTTTGGGCATGTGATATTGAACCCATGGTATTGTAACATAGCTTTCTCAAATGAATATATGTTTAACTTATAATAATAATAATAATAATATAGTTAATTTCATAATTTTTTAAATTTTAGCAACATGAGATGTATTATGAACTAAATGTTTTGATGTTTATTATGGATTGATAACTATTAATATTTACTAGCTATTTAATTTATATAATTGTGCTAGTATGTAAATTTCTATTAAAAATGTATTTTTGTATTTATTTCTTTTAATATTCATAATTTAAATACATCTTAAATATTTTAAAGCTACTTTAATACTAAAAATTTAAAGTATTAGAAAATACATTTTATAGTGAATTACTCCCTGACCTCTTTTTGCTAACCATATGGGGAGTGAGATAATTTATCATATTTTGGTTATTGGATTTGAGTGTTTAAAATTTTTTAGTATAGAGTTTTCTTCTCAAATAACATGCACACTTTACTTTGTATGGTTTGAAGTGTAGAAATAAATTTTATTAATTTTTGCTTCTTGCTTCGAAACAATTTTTTTTGTTTGTTTCTAATTTTAGATATATCTTCTTAATGCTTTTTTAGTTTTTATTCAATATTGAACAACTAAAAGTTTATCCTAGAAAATGACATAGTTAAAAGAATGTATTCCTTAGACGAAACTATTATCCAAACTTACATCCTTGTATTTTCCAAATAACTATAATTTATTCTAGAGCACAACATGTTTTAAAAGATTATTCCTTTTCACTATACCATAGATTATGTACTTGACATATAGAAATATATTTGCATGCTATGCATGTCCACTATATTCCTTTTCACAATACCATAGATTATGTACTTGACATATAGAAATATATTTGCATGATATGCATGTCCGCTATAGACTAGATTCATTGCCATTTTGAGAACTATTTTGCATTTATACATAAAGTGATGTCCACTAAAAATCTCAAAGGTTGCATTGCCTTTAGTCATGGGTTGATATTGTATGTTACATCAGTACCATATAATAACAAACAAGTACCATATAACAACAAACAACTCAACCATAGGACATGCCCCAAAATAATAACTTTTACCAACTTTTTTTAACTACTGCAACCATATAAATTAAACGACTTGTATACACATTAATCCATGACAAGCATCAAAACACTGACCCATTTTACATCTCACATTACCCAGATAAAAAAATCATAAGATTTAACTATATTATAAATTTAATTTAAATTATTATCCCCACTTTACCACAAATTCTTAACTCAAGTCAATAGCTCTTCTTACAATATGATGGGCCAATACCATGGCTTATCAATACCACATCTCGAATATGGAATATGTTGATATGATGTTTTCTTTAATTAAACAATTTGACATCAATTGATTAAAACATCATAACTAACCATTGATATGTGAATACTACCATGACTATTATAGCATATTCCATCGAGGTTAAATCTCTACCATTAACCTAATAATTATTTATAATTAAATTAAAATTCTCGGAAGCATATTTTAAAATAAACATGCCTATCCACTTAACAAAAAAATGTACAATCTAATCATTTAGGGCATGACTTATCTCCTTTATGGCCTAGATTTACTCTTTATAACTTCTCCCCTTTATACCTTAGTTATCATCCATTGTGGAATCTAAGGTCATCATCTAGTGAATATGGAGGACTTCTTACAACCAACAAGCCTTATATTAGATATTTATATGGACAACAAGATAGGACCTACAATATGAGGGATTTTGTATTTTCTCTTTTTAAAATTTAGTAAAATAAATCAAAATATACAAATACCTTGAAAACTTCAAATATCATGATTGTAGGTAATAATAAAGTCATTACAACCATCTACATCAGAAGATATAACTACTTTGGCCATCGATAACCTCATAATAATATGTGTATCTTTAGACTGACATTTATTTTTAGTACTCGAAGATTTATGTTTCCCATGTCTTTCCTTAGCTTGAATTGAAGTTTTGAGTTGCTTACTTTGATGGACAAGATGACTAATACACCTTTCAAGGCATGGGACAATGAGCAAGTATTACTGGTACAATGCATGTTCTTTATTTAGGCTCATTCAAATGCATGTTTCTTGGAGGACTGTCATCAAAACAAGCAACATTAATGAGCAAATCCTAAATTATCTTGGACTCATGGCCTATTTCTTTCTAGGAGTATTCTAATGTCTGTTTCACGTTGCTCGAGATATTTTCCTCTGAATTTTTTAATCTTAACTCTAGATTGAGGGTTTTATTCTGATTAATTAATCTCTTCTTCATGTGTAGTTTCTTTAGGTGCAGTTTTCAGCCGAAGACTTACCCTGGAGGGTTACACCTCTCTTTTATCATTAAATTCCTATTTTAATTCTATAGGACAGATAGTAGTACCCTTGTTCAGGCTTCTAGGTAAGCGAACACTAGTAGGTATGAGGGTTTCAACATTATTACCATTCAAAACACAAGGGTTTGATTCATGAAGTTATTCTTCACAAACATTCCATAATGAATGACGATATGGTGATTGAACAAGACTTTCCAGCTAGGGGTTATCTGCATAAATACTAGAGAAATTAGAATACTAGGGTAATTGGGGTTTTTCAAAACCATTTCCATCTAGGAAATGATTGTATTCATCCCCTGTCTTTTCCAAATGGTGACTAACTAGAATATAGACGAAAATATGATGAAAGATTGATCTTTCAGAGTTATTGCAACATGAATGGTATGCACAAGACATTTTAGTGCGGATTTTATATAGAGAAAAAGATAAAATTAAGTTTATGGATGAGAAATTCCATCAACAACACTTTACGATAAATAAAAACCAGCTCATGTCACGCTTCAAAAATAACATATTGATGCAACAAAATAACTAAATTACACCATTTAGATTTGAAAGAGGAAATTGGCATACCATTCACAAGATATGCACAATCTTTAGTAACGACAATTTGCTTGCAGGGAATGTCACACATTGCACAATTTTTAGACAATTTCTCTCTTTCAAAGGGGAGATGAGTAGATGTTCCATTAAAATCCATAGCCATCTCTAGATCCCCTACTCAAGATCTCTTCATATCAAAATAAGAGGAAAAATCCTTGATAACCCCTTTACTATAACCCTGAAACAACTAGAGAAAATCCCACTAGCTGACCTAGTGGAACAAGTCTCCACATTCGTCACATGCCTCTACTATCCTTGCTCCAATGGCTTAAATTGGATAAGGGGTTCCATGTTTAGAATCAAACATGGAGGTGTCATTGATAAAGCAATATTATATGATGTGTGTTCATATTGGGGTATAAAAATTGAGAAAATCCTAAAACAATATATTGACAATATAATAAGGGATAAAAGAGTTTTTTTATATTTTAATATAATATATCTATTATAGGGTATTTTTTATTCCATATTTTGGCTAAATGAAGGGAAATTATAACCGGAGTATGCAGATTGTTCCTATGGAGTACCGAGAGGGAAGTGAACTTTGGATTGACACAAAGAAAAATAGGCACAGTATCATGGGAGAGTGTAACGAACTTTTCCTCTAGAGTATCAAGAGCGCAATAAACTTCGGGTTACTTCCTGAGATGAATAGTGAGGCAACATTCACCAATTTGTGGTGTGGCAGTGAGGGCTTCATTGTTGAGTTTTAGTATAGTTTATATTGTAATAGGCTCTACTATTATATGCACTACGAGCAACCACATTATTTTTCTCTGCAACTTTGGAACTTTAATCCATTTTGTGGGTGTGCCTGAAATTGAAATCTTGACTATGTTATATGCATTATGACCAACCAATTTTTTTCTTTGCAACTCCAGAAATTTATTTTGTTCTTCTTGTGTGCCCGAAGTTCAAATCTGATTCACATAAGAAAGAACAATATTTTATGAGTATAAATGAGAAGAGGGAGTTAGAGATATATGGGTAATTCTCCTTCATCTACCTTCTAGTTAATTCTTTCTATTAATGGGAAAGGATTGGACAGAGAAATATTTTGAGGCGGTTCAATTTTGAGAGCTAAAACATACACTTTCACATTATCTGCAGGCATACTGGGGGTGAAATTTCCATTATCTCGCCATCTCTTTCATTAAACAGTTAGGAGGAATTCTTGGTTCATAATTCCACTGTAATGAATACCACTTTCCCACATTTTGTAATAAATTGTTTAATCGAGTCAACTTGTTATTCATGTCATAGTTTGTAGGAGATTTGAGAGGTTAGCAACCATCTAGAAGTTTACCATTTACATGTATATGAGTCTAGAAGTAATAACTTATACTTCATTTATAATAATCTAGATTTGAGTTTTGAAAATCTCTTTAAGGAGACTAGTGCGTGAAAAACCCCTTTTTTATTGTACGTGTTTACCCTTCATTGCCACCTTTATTCTCATAGGGAAAGGAAAAGAGTGTTAGGCCCCTATACTACTAGTGTAACCCCTTATTGTTATTAGTACAACCCACTTATTATATTGATGTACCCATGTAGTGCCCATATTATTACTATTGTGCCCCATAGA
>APFE031496208.1:0-11073 GCA_000404065.3 Pinus taeda
AGAAAATTCGTGTAATGACTCTGCACCGTGTAATTGGATCTCTTTAGAGTTGAATCGCGTGTTTTTAGTCTTAAACTAGCTATTTTTGTTATAGAGCATCGGTGTGAATGTTACTGTCATTGGATCCATGTAAAATAACAATTATTGGAACTTGAACGTAATGTTACTCTGTTTTGAAACATAGTTATATTATCCTTTATTCTCAGATTACTATATTAATGTGAGGCATGCATATATGGTTGATTATTGTTGTTCTATAATTCATCAATGAGTGTTGTTCCATAAAGTATATTCCAGTTTGCTTGAGGGGAAAAGAATGTTATATCAGAGTGTGAATCAGTTGGTTTTGACTCGCGAGATTTAGTTCTTTTTGATTGCTGTTCCATTTCTGTTGTTCCATTTCCCCCCCCATTTTGTTTTCCATTTTACTTTTTTGTGTTCCACTTTACTTGTGCTGTTGGTGGTGAGAGGAAAGGTTCTAACGGTTGTAGTGAGCCTCGAAGTTCACTTCCTAGCTCCCAGACCTATGGTCCTGCTCTAATTTCCTTTTCACTCAGTTTCTAGAGGGAATGGGTTATCGCTTCCGCACCCTTGACTGATAAGCTGCCTTGTGTGATTTTATCCTTTTGAAGTAATTTAGTCATAGTTTAGCATCCGTCTACCCTTATGTTTTCTGAACGCTATACTACAAAACATTACTCTTGAGTAAATAGCCGCCTCAGACTGAGTACACTCTTGAAATAAAAAGTCGTCCCTGGGTTACAATTAATGTGAGGTAATTAGGAGTTTAAAAGACACCTTTTGATCGCTCCACAACTACCAAATCACAATTCAAGTATAGGAACACATACATCACTTTTCTTATTTTAACCAAACAAACACACACACAAACACACATACATTTATTTATTTATTTATAACACATTCACACATAATAGAAGAAGATCTCACATAACCCCATAGATATTTAATAACATAATTAAAATTATTTGAGCATAGTAGCTTATTTGGAAACCTATGGGAAATTCCAAGCACCTCCCAACAAACGAGCTTCGAACAAAAACTCCCCCCAAGCTTAGACTTCTTGCGTGCAGGCATAATGACAACTTATGTATTCCTTCGTGGTATTATTATGATTTCTTCCCAACAATTTTTTCCTTAGAAACGTCCTGGTTTTAGGGTTTGCATCCATTTTATTACCTAGTAAATTTCTTCTCTTCATTTTAGGGAAAAATCTTTTACCTTTAAAGCACTCCTTTCTCTCCAACTATGCTTTTCTCTTAATTTTCACCTAACTTAGCATTTGCCTCTAGCTAAATTCTATTATTGACCTACCATAATATTTCTCTCCCATTATGCTATTCTAGAAATAACAATTTTCTCCTCCGGTTTTTAGGAGAAGTTTTGGGAAGGTACACCATGTGGACTTGACTGCTTAACAATCTTCTAGAATAACAAGATGTCTCTATTACTCATGTTCTCTTTCCCATAGTTTCTCAAAAGAAAAAACATTTTTTTCATAATATAAGCTTTAATTACATAATCATTTAATTCAAATCCTAGCCTCCATAGACATTAAGTTCAAACAATAATCATAATTGTCTAATAATAGTCATGTATTTTGAAAGCAAAGCACATGGGTATCGCACTGAAGAAGAAAATTGAATTAAAGAAATTATTCTACAATAGTTGAATGATAAGAAAAAGAGTCTTAATATATTAGAGGATGAGAATAAATCTATGAAACATGAGATATCCGAGAATCATGAAAAGGGAGATCAAAATACAAATGAAGAATCCATCATATCGATGAAAACCCAACTTGAAGAGGCACAGAGAAAAGAGGAAATCCTCACAAATCAACTGACAAAATGGGAGAAAAACAATAAAAAGTTAGAGGCGGAGGTTGTTACTTGAAGAAAGGATTTAGAGGAAAACAAAGCCAAAAAATACCTAAATATGAGAGTTTCTAAAGGATTTGAGACACTAAATAATATTCTTAGTATCAAAATATCTCTAGTAGTCAAATCAGGTCTAGGTTACATAGATCCTATTGTGATTACGAAAGGAGAGTCTAGTTATTCATCCCCAGAAAATAAAGAATCCCTTAGATATTCAAATTCACTTAAGGGAAGTGTAAGTACAATTAACAAAGGTGCTAACGAAAGGAAAAATCAGAAAAATAATGATCCCATCAGGGCCATGAACGGGAGTAAAAGAAAATTGAAGGTTCATCGAGAAAGGCAATGAAGGTTCACCAAAACTACTCATCCATAAAGGAAATATACCTTCAATTACCCAAATCCTTTATATTGATATTATTATTCATGCCATAATTTTGGTCATAGATCATATATTTATTAGAAATGGAAGTATTATATCTAGTCATTTTTCAAATTTTAAATCTAGAAATTCCTACACTAGCAAGAATAATGCATTTTCTACCTCTTTGAAGAAATTGAATGTTATAATTGGAATAATTTTGGGCACAAAGAAAGTTAATGCAAAAGAAGATTCATGAATCCTCTTAGGAAGCAATTTCCTAAGCAACTTCAACATCAAGAAAACACGAAGGTGTCGAAAAAGAAACCAAAAAAGACTAAAGAATGTGGATTCACATTATATTCCCACAACCAATAAGGAATAGGTATATTGGTAGTGGGTGCTCAATTAACATGACGAGGGACAAGAGTAAATTTCTTGCTTTAAAGGAATATGAAGGAGGAAGTATCATGTTCAACAATAATCCACTAGCCAAGTAAAAGGAAAAGGGACTATTGGCCTAAATGAAAAGACTAAAGCTCAATTTTTTTATATGTTGATGATTTGAAGCACAATATAGTGAGTGTAATTCAAATGTGTGAACAATGTTATGATGTCACATTTCTCTCAAAGGATTATGACATAAGGAAAGTTGACTCTAGTAAAGTAATAGTCAAAAATATTAAAACTTCTAATGATTTATGTGCCTTTGATGGAACCAATGAAAAATGTTAGATGAGACAAATGAATGAAACTTTGTCATGGCATAAAATAATGGGACATATCAAGTTTTACAACCTAGTAAAAATCAGCAAGAAAAAGAAATGAGATGCATGCCAAAGCTATGAAAGCTAGATGATTCCACATGAGAACCATGTCAGTTTAGGAAGAAGGTAATGGTACTCTTCAAGAAAAAAGAACATTCATCATCTAGACCATAAGAGCTAGTTCATATAGATATATCTGGTGCTACAAGAACAAAAACCTTAAAAAGAGATATAAATTTTATCATTTTTTATTAATGACTATACAAGGGAAACATGGATCATGCTACTTTAAGAAAAAATAGAAGCTCTCAATAAGTTCAAGGTACTCAATCTCAAGTCGAAAATGAAATGGATCTAAATATCAAGTGTTTGAGAGCTAACACAGGAGGAGAATTGACCTTCAATAACTCTGAGGAATTTTGTGAGGATCATCGAATTAGAAGATAATACTTAGTAATGAAGATCCCATTAACAAAATTGCATGGTAAAAGGAAAGAACTTATCATTAGAAAATACGGTAAGAGCTATGATGGATGAAGCAAATGGTGCAAACACCATTTTGGGAGAAGCAACTTAAACAACAATCTATTTATCAAATAGAGTTTAACTTAGACCAAATAGTCATAGAAAATCCTATGAGTTATATAAAGGGAGTCTGACATTATTCAAACACCTAAGATTCTTTAGAAGTAATGTTATATATAGTGGAATGGGGACAATTTGGGAAACTTTGACTCTAAAGTTGATGAATGAATATTTCTTTGTTACTCATTTAGAATAAAATGCTACAAATGTTACAACAAAAGATAGTGGAATGTATTGATGTAAGGGAATATGAATCATTTCTACAAAAATTAAAGTCTCAATGAAATGTATAATCAGTTGAGAAAACATTTTTTTTTGAGAATACAAAGAGAAAAAAAGATAATGAAAAGGAAGAGGAAGAAATGGGACCTCAACACCAAAAAACTCCATCCAAGCATGTGCAAAAGTTTTATCCTAAAAATCAATTACAGAGAGATAAATAATTGGGAGTTCATAGTATATGGAAATTTATTGGCACTCATAAATCTAAATTTAGCACTTCTATTCTAAGAAGAACCCAAATATTTTGACCAAGCTAGTAAATATTATAATTGGATCAAGGAAATGAATGGGAAACTAGATAAGATATAGAAAAATTAAACTTGGGAATTGGTCCCTAGAGGAAAAGGTAAAAGCATCATTGGAACCAAGTGGATATTTAGAAACATGTTGAATGAAGATGTACAAGTAGTGATAAATAAATATAGACTGGTATGCAAAGGGTCTGCATAGATAGAAGGAATTGATTTTGAAGAAACATTTTCTCTTGTAGCTAGAAGTAAAGAAATAAGATTTTTTTTAATATTTACAAGTCATAGAAAATTTAATGTATATCACATGGATTTCAAGTCAGTTTTCTAAATGGTGATCTAGAAGAGGAAGTTTACATTAAGTAGCGAGAGGGATTTTAGTTGTCAAAAATGAAAATCATGTATGTATACTAAACAAAGCACTCTACAAATTGAAACAATCTCTAAGAGCTTTATATCCAAGACTCAATAGATATCTAAAATAACAAAGATTTAAAAGGGGCATGATATATAGTAATTGTTATGTTAAATCTAATAATGGGAACCAACTCATTATTGTGGTGTATTTGGATGATATATTATGGAATTGATTTGGATCAAATGGATTAGAAATTTGTAGAAGACATGTAGAATGAGTTTGAGATGTCCATGTGATGAGAAGTCATTTTTCCTTGGCTTACAAGTTGCTCAATCAAACAAATCTATTTTCATCTCTCAGTACTTAAAATAAATGTTGAACAAATTTGGCATGGAATATTGTAAACACATTAGCATACCCATGGTCATAGGATATATATTAAGGATGATGAATCCCCTAATGAAAATTAGGATACACACAAGTCAATGATTATAAATTTTCTATATATAACAACGTTTAGGAATGAAATAATGCAAGTTGTAGGATTGTTGTGAGATTCCATTCTAACCCCAAGGAGAGCCATGTGAATGCTGTGAAAATAATCTTCAAATATTTAAAGGGAATGATTGATTAAGGCATATGGTATTCGTAAGCATAGACTTTACTCTAACTACTTACATAGATGCATATTGGTTAGGAAGTGTTGATGATAGGAAGAGCACAAAGGGTGCACATTTCCTTTAGGGTAACTTTTTAGTGTCATGGATAAGTAAAAAGCATAACTATATTTCACTTTCTACAGTAGAATCTCAATACATGGAATCTACTGCATGATTCACTCATATATTTTGGATGAAACAAACTTTGAAGGATATCAAGGTTGAATACACTGACCCCATTTTAATTTTGTGTGAATATAATGTTATTAGTATTTCAAGGAATCTTATAATGCATTAAAAATAAAAACATATTCCTAATAAATATCATTTCTTGAGAAATGAGGTAGTTGATAAAATTGTTAGGCTTGAACATGTCACCACTAACAAAAATATTGCAAATATATTTAGAAAATATCTCCCTAGAGAGTCCTTCGAGTATCTAAGACAATATCCAAGAGTGATCTCTTTCTCCTCTCATTAGCCTTGTATGTATAGGGCATGGAAACTCTTAAAGAGATATCAAGTTTTAGATAGTGAATTGCACGAGAAGAATGATGAAATGGAAAGTTTATTTGTAATGGGTATCATGATCAAGGGAAGCTTCATGGTTAAGAGATGTAACATGTGTTTAGGGAGAGAATTTGGGTCTTGGAACAAATATTAGTGTGCATTTTTTTAGCTCTCTAGTAAAAGTGGAGAAGAGTGACGAGTCCATGTAGTTTTTCATTTCCATTGATGTCAAATGGGGAGAGTAAGAAGACATTGTAGATGGAGAGTGAGCGTACTTAGTGGAGCAGGCTAGTAGGGGGAGACTCCAACACAATGCAGTTAATGACAAGAAACTTTTGGTGGTGTTTCCATCAATGACCAAAAATGTTAAGAGGTGTTTCCATCAATGCTAAAGGGGGAGATTGTTGAGTATGTAGGAAATTTTTGGTAGTTTGTTTTCATTTATGTCAAGTATAGTCATTGTTGTCAAGTGATATCAATATCAAGGGAAGGCTATTACTATAATAGAAATGTGCTAATACTATGATGTCATTGTGCTAATACTAATGTGCTAAATGTGCTAATATGTTAAGAGGTGTTTCTTACTAAGTGTTGGATGTGCATCTAATGGCCTATCTATGAAGAATTTTTTTCTATAGGTACATTGTTCAAAAGAGCATGAAAAGTTTTTGGTGAAATAGCCTTATCTTAAATCTATCTAGTGATATATGAAACTTAGCCAAACTCCTAAAGAATGAGATGATATCATAGTTAGAATTATTTAGTACAAGTAGGGCTCTAGGATGCTCATGGTTTTAGAAGGGTCCCACTTCATTGGATCGATAAGCACAAGGCACAGGCTAGGATAGAATGCACCTATGGCTAATGGGTGGTTAACTCACAAGTTGTTGGTCATAGTGCCTAGTTGGAAGGGGTTGACAGTCAATTCCCAAGTTCTTAGTGGATCATTAGACAAGACTTAAGTCTATTTGCACGTAGACTAGCAAGAGTGGAGAAGTTAAAGGTAGTGATGACATGGAAAGGTGATGTGGAAATCAAGTGACATGGATGATGGAGTCTGGAGGCATGATACCATATCACATCAAGATATCAAACATGAAAGTGGTTGGTAGGCCATGGAATATACTGGATAATATATTTCCTAGTGCCAAATATAAGTGGACGTTAATATGAAATGTTAATGCATGTGGACCAAGGTGGTAGAGACATGTGGCATTATGTAAACAGAGCACCCTGGGATAAGTGATATGTGGAAAGTGGATTTGACACATTTGGGTGGACAAGTGTCCCTTTTTTGAGTGACATGTGGTAGTGACAGTGGAAGTGATGTGTGTTGGAGGATACATGGCAAACTCTCATTTTCTTCACCAGATGACATGTACATTGCATTACAGTTTAGGTGGCACAAGGGCCCCTCCACCAGAATACTAGGGCACCATGCCATTAGAGAATGAGTTACTATTGTAGCTCAACTAATGAGTGGAAAGTGTTAAGTAGTGGGAAGAAAATGAGCTCAGGTAATAGGCAGTGGGTCAACGAGAGATAACTTCCAAGTTCTAGTAAGTGATCTTATACAACTTAAGTGTGAGATTTGAAGTCCCTATTGTCCCTGCTCACTGCCAATTAGCACGAGAAAAAAACATTGTGAATGCCCTGTGTAGCATCAAACAACATATGAATATTTTGACATCAATTTCTATATATGTCAAAAAACAGTCTTTGGACCCCTCAACTCATTAAACATCATAAAGGAAGGGTGGATTTGAAGTCATGTCTCCACCATCAGAACTGATCATCTTACAAGATTATGTGATGTGGTCTAGGAATCTGGGGATCATGTGAATCACATATGTAACAAATTTTAGACCCCTTGCCTCATTAAAGCTCAGAAAGGAAGGAAGGCTTGGAAGTTTTGTCTATGTCATCGATCATGATATGATCTTTTTGGTGTGTCTTAAGAAGTTTTGGTGGTTTAACTATTGACCAGTCCATAATAATCTAACGATAAGTACCCTTGGGGCTTAAGGCCTCAGTTCATGCCCACATTCATATGCTTCAGTGAGCATGAAGATAAAATGTTGTGAAAAAAAAATGGTGTTTGAGTGCCACAATATAGTTAAGTAATTAAAGGTTATTTTGAAGGACAAATTAAGTGTGTAGTATTAAAATTTGGACCAGAAAGACATGATATATTTTGACCATGTGGAGCCAAAATTTTGGTGAAATTCCTACAAAAATTTCAGATCTTGGTTAGCTATATTTTTTGAAATATGGTATGAAGATGTTAGGATTTTTGCATGCTCCAGAATTCAGTCTCAAACATGTGACATGGGGAAATCATCATAGTTTTCTCTACAAGCATTAGATTTGAATTTTTTAAATTGAATGAAAGTGTATAGATAGTATATTGTCATGTTTCATTTTTAGGGCCAAAGGTTGAAACAGTGACACATGGAATTTTGTACAAGTTCGCCCTACTGGACCTGACCATAACCAAGAAATCATGGGATATTGGCCATACCTTTCACTTGAGGAATCTAATATTGATTTGACTTGTGGTTTTGTAGAGAATACTTATAGGCATACCACAGGACCAAATTTCATATCTTAGAGAGAAAAAATTACAGAGATACAACAATTTCAATATTGAGCTCGTAAAAGAAAGAAAAAGTGTGTGTTTTTTTAAAATTTCATAAATTTTGTTTGAAAAATTAGATTGAAGTGATTTAAAGGGAATTGAAACACAAATATTAGTATTTGGTTCTAAAATTCCTCCCAAACAAAATAATTCTACACCCATTAATCCCTTAGAAAGCTATACTATGACACAGGAAGAAGAAAAATTGCAACATGATATATCAAAATTATAGGACCAAGTGAAACAAATTCACTCTCACAAAGAGCAAAAAAATATGAACTAAAATGGGACATGGATGGTTTAAAATGTGTTAAAATTGGAAACTAGGGCAAAACTTTATGTGGGTCATCTTATTCACGGCTGATAATATTTTTATTAGATTCCTCTCGTCGAGAGGTGTAGGATTGATATAAATATCATCCGATTCCGATAAATATTCATGGAGATATGAATTTATTTTGATTGTGGAATTATTATCAAGCCGACCAACAACTCATGTAGGCTCAGAAGCCCAACAGTCGCATCTATTCACCCACCAACTTTGTGTATAAATATAAGAGGACTTTTACTCATTTGGACTCACTCTTCTCATCACATCTCTCTCTCTCTACTGTGCAAATATGAGTCTCTTCTCTACTGCACTGAAATGGGTCTCTCTCTCTCACACGTTTGAAGCCGGAAACTGCTGAAACTGAAGCTACAACTGCAAAAGTAAATATTGACTTGCGAGGCCTAGAATATCTCCTCTTTGGAACTGCATTGTAGGTTCGTCTAAACCTCCTCTGAAAGCCACAACTTCTAGTGGTGGAATGAAGTCAATCCGATGAATGGTTTGCAAGATATCGACTGCCCTAGTTTGAAGCCGGAAACTGCTGAAACTGAAGCTGCAACTGCAGAAGTAAATATTGACCTGCGAGGCCTAGAATATCTCCTCTTTGGAACTGCACTATAGTTTCATCTGAACCTCCTCTGAAAGCCACAACTTCTGGTGGTGGAATGAAGTCAATCCGATGAACGGTTTGCAAGATATCAACTGCCCTAGTTTGAAGCCGGAAACTACTGAAACTGAAGTTGCAATTGCAGAAGTAAAGATTGACCTGCGTGGCCTAGAAGATCTCCTCATTTGAAATGTGTTGTAGGTTCATCTGAACCTCCTCTGGAAGCTGAAACTTTTGGTGGTGGAATGAAGTCAATCTGACGGTCGGTTTGTGAGATATCGTCTGCCCTAGTTTGATAATGAAGCCGCTAATGTTGATGCTACTGATCTAGGGTTTGCTATTGCTGATATGAATCAGATTCATTGTAATATTTCTCTCTGCTGAATTATGAAGATAAAAGAATATTTGATCAAAGGGTTTCCCCACACATTGTGGTGTTTGTCCCTAGCTAGCCACCACATCTTGTGTCTCTTGTCTTGGCTTGTTTTCTGTAGATCGTTTAATGTCCTATCTGCACTTTACTTTATGTACATGTGATTGCTAATCGGTGGAATATAATAAGAAAAATAAGTAAACTGTTATAAGCAAAGAAAATACCATAACTTAACATGGTATCAGAGCTCAGGTGAAGACAAAGCCCGAGCAAGAGCACGAGCAATCATCAAAGAGAAGATTGGTAAGGCTATCCTAAAAGAACTATGGGGTCCTCAACACTCTTTCCTACTGAAGACAAGCTCTGTGAGAAGCTAACTATCACAGATGGAAGATGTCTATCAATATAACCCTTGAAGATCAAGGAGAGCTGGGGATCGAGGAAGAGGACAACCATTCAAGAAGGCTAGAAAGTCTGAATGTACCTGACCTTAGAAAGAACCTAGTGTCCATCTTGACAATGGAAGACAAAGGCTACAAGGTAACCTTCAACAATGGCAAGGTATGTATATGGAAAAATAATGTTAAAGATGCCTTTACTCTTGGGTTTAGTGTTGATTCATTATATCAGGTCAATGGAAGTCTGCTAGGTGTCATGTCTTATGACACATCTCTCCAGTCTGAACTTTGGCATTAGAGGTTTACCCCCCTTCATTATAAAGCTATACTCGGTGTAAGACAAATGGTGACAGGGATGCCCGAATTCTGAGTAGAGGAAGAAGGTGTATGTCTGGGATGTGTCGAAGGAAATATCAAAAGGGGACCATTCCCCTCAAGCCAAAGCAAGACCACTGATGTATTACAGTTGGTTCACTCAGGCATATCTGAGGCTGGCATTAAGAGGGAGACTACTACACCACATACTCCCAAGCAGAATGGTGTGGCGGGAAGGAAGAACCACACGATGATGGAAGCTATCAGGGCCATGTTACATGATCAAAGACTTCCGAAGTTTCTATGGGCTGAAACTACAAACACTTCCGTATATGTACAAATCAATGCCCTCATCAAGCATTGGGTTCAAAGACTCCTGAAGAAATGTTCATCGGTAAGAGCCCTGATGTTTCTCATTTTAGAATTTTTGGAAGCCCTATATATATTCATGTGCCGAAAGAGAAAAGTGCATCTGGAAAGAAGGGAATTTTCATGGGCTATGGTGAAAATACTAAAGGCTATAGAATCCTTGTAGGTGTTCAAAGGGAAGTCGTAATTAGTCATGATGTCACCTTTGACGAAGATATGGCTCTCAGCAAGGTGAACAATATTCTGACTTTGAGGAGCTCTCAAGAAGTCGACACCAGGGAACCGAAAGAAAAGGATGATGAATCAATGCCTGATGTAGAAGAACCCATGGATCTGATTGATCCTCCTCCATATGAGCCTTCCTCTTCTAG
>APFE031496208.1:33505-104725 GCA_000404065.3 Pinus taeda
AACAAAATAGTACAATTTAAACAGACATAAGGATAAAGAGCATGCATTTCTTAATACATTTTAGTAGTCAAAATAAATAAATGTGTCATTTGTTCAACAAGCAAAAGATCTCTCATATACCAAATTTGTATATACAAATTTCTCTCATATACCAAATTTATATATACAAATCTTTCATATACTAACTTGATGTCTGTGTTCACTATGACCTAAAAATTAAATTATTAATAAAACAATTTAATTGAGCTTAATAATTAAAACTTTAAATTCCTTGTAAAAAATATTCCAAAACATATCTTAAATTAGCAAATATTTTTCTTCACTAATTAGTGAAATAAAACTTCACATATAAGGCTTTAGATTTTATCGAGGCATATACCTAAAAAAAATTGATGTGAAAATGTTTGAGTTCTTTTTCCTATGTAGATACATATACTGACCGGACCAAAAAAAGATACAAGTCATCTAAATGTTAAACACGTGGGAGTTTTTAATGTCAATTATAATTGTAATTTAGTGATATAATTTTTAGCCAAATTGAAAATTTTCATTCTTGAACTTGAATTTAGGATATACTTAAAAAAATATATTCTAATAATAATTAATGTATATGTTTGTGAGAGTTTTTATGACTGATTTTATGTTTCACAAGAATGACATGAAGAATCAAGTGGCCATAAATTCTCAATACTTAGAACATGGTTTTCAATGCCAAAGAGATGAATCGGCATGTTTGTAAGTAGAGCAGGACGAAGCATTATTGATTTTAAGGTCTTGGCTCACCTGAGTGATAAAGCACATGATTGAGGTCATTTATAAAGGTGAAATTAAGTAATTGTCCTCCATGGAAATTCCATCCAAGGTGATGACCAAATTAAGAGAACTTTTTAAGGATTTATTTGGACAAAGTGTGAAGAATGTTGTTGCCATCGTCAGTGACCAATGATTTGTATCTCTAGATGTTTTGAGGATAATCAATGGAGCCATTATTGCTACCATTACTTATTGTCTTTGTAGATTAATGTAATGTCTTCAATGGCATGTATATTATTGTCTTTGTAGATTAATGTAATGTCTTCAATGGCATATATATTAGATGGGAAATTGTAATGTATGTTAGTTCTTTTGGAAAACCGGTTTCAGTAAGAAAGTTTGAGGAAATAGTTAATGTAATGTATTCAATGGCATGTATTTTAGAGGAGGGAAATTGTAAAATGCATGTTAGTGTTTTTGAAAAAATGACATGAGAAATGAAGCTTGAAGAAATGGTTGATGTTATAGAAAATTTTCGGTTAGATTTAATTTTAAAGCATTATAATATTAATGTAGGATTACAAATTACGGTAAAAGGTTTTTATAAAAAGCTTTTATAGGAAAAATGTTAATCATTCATTTGAATTTTATTGGTTTTATGGTATATAAAAAGAAAAAATTAAAGGTTATGTATGATATTTAGTGCTATTTAGATTAGATTTTGTTTACATGTAATTAATTTATAAAAATTATTTATTGTTTTACGAAGACATTTGAAAATACAAAATTCTCAATTTATTTTTTACAACAAGGACTAGTAGAAAATAAAGCACTTTCATCCTCAAAGCCTTGTTCTTTAAAGTATGTAGTCATAAATAAGACTCTCTACACTAGTATCTTTGAACCTACATTTGTCTAATGCATATATCGAAGACAAATTGGAAGAGGTTTTCATGATAGAGTTTTTAGAGTGTGGTTGTGAACCTACTCTCATTACTAAAAATTAGTCATGGTAATATACAAATGGTTTATGGCATTCTAAATTAGAGTTGAATTAATGGTTTTATTTAGTCTAGATAAAGAAATATGAGGTATATCCATTCTCCCAAGGTTTCATCACTATTTAGTTCACAAACCCTGTTGAATACCAAAATCATTCTAAAAAGGGCCATAGTTTTGGGGGATATGAGGGTTTATTATTACCCCATGTTCCTCAAATTCGGTCCTCCCACAATTTCTAATACAATGTCCCTGGATGAGAGGTTGTAATGGTACTTGGAAGACCCACGAGGGAAACAAAAATTTTGGAGCCACAAGACTCTTGAACATCCATGGTTGGTCACGATAGGATCTTATGGGGGATGTGAGCATGCTAGCTAGAGGATGTTAGGTTTGCTACCTCTAACAACCCTAGTAAAAAATCCATGTAATAAAGTTAATAAAGGTAAAATAATAACCAAGGTCATGGGACACGTATTCCAAGCTGAATGTTGGAAAAACATCATAGTGTGGGTGTTCATTTTGTTTATTATGGCTAGTGAAATTGACAAAGGACATGGAAAAGACATTGAAAAAGAAAAATGAAATTAATTAACATTTTATTTATGAAAATAATGGAAATTAGGAGAAAAGGAAGGTGAAAGTTCATAGGTTTCATGTGAAGAGGAAAATGAAGAAAATAGGGGCCTCATTAATAAAAATGCTTATTAGGATAAGTTCACAACCTTTTGTTAGTTCAACTTTGGAGCTCTCTCTCTATTTTCTCTCTCTTTCATACTCTTGGACACAGAGTATTCTTGGATCATTCTAGCATTGGGGAAAGGAGGAAAAGGATGAACAAGAAAACAAGAGGAAGCAAGGATCAAGCAAGGAAGAGTGGGATTCAAGCACTAAAGTGGGATTACTTGCATGTATCAAGTTTCATGTATGATTTCCTTACTAGTTTTGGCATGCATGGTACATACATACGTCTTTTTGGTTCTTTTTCTATCATTGGCATGGGTCTTGCCAAGTGTGACTGTGGTTTTTAGCCTTGCCTTTCCATTTTCGGATAGCTATGGAGTGACAAGGTTCTCTTGTTTTTGTTGAGCTGGATTGTTGGATGGTTCTTTGAAATTGAGTGGGTTGGTATCAGGGGAGAAACAAAAGGCCTAGGAATCCCTAGACTGGTGAAGGTGGGATTGTGTAAAGCCTGATTGTTTATTCCCTCATTAGGCCTAAGTATCTTCAACCGGTGAATGGCAGGATATACGATAAAGCCTAGAGGGTGGAGCCTTGTTGGGCCTAGGAATCCTCAACCGGTGAATTGCGAGATATACGGTAAAGCCTAGAGGTGGAGATGGAAAAATTCCTCATGCTTTAGGTGGAGAGATATGGAGGCATCCATGCTTCTTTAGGGCCTAGTGATCCAGTGGTATTGCGGTAAGGTCTAGTAGTATTGATGAGGGTTTTGGGCCTAGGAATCCCTTGATGGATATAAGGTAAAGTTCGAGCATACCTTGATTGGTTTTGTTGTGAGTCCCACATTCATGCTTGGAATATGACATGGGGATGATCGGTTGAAAGAAATATTTGGTTCAACCCAATCTATGGTCGGGTGGTACATGGAAGTCCCTAGCTTGGTTGGCTTTTGCATATGTTAATAAGAGTTCTTTTCCTCTTGTGTTTTATGTACAAATGTACTTGTTAATGTGTGGCTTTAATTGTTGTTCTATTACTTTTATTCTGTTGAATATATGTTGGTTATAAGCATGGTTAATGATAGACTTTGGTTATGAATTTCATCATGATTTGATTATTACATGGAATGTGAATGATTATATAACCTAATATAGGATATTGAAATTACTATGACAAGGCATCAATTCTTCTTGATGATTCTCATATAAGTATGAGACCCCTATGCTTAGATTTATGGTTATGACCAGTAGATTACATGCTTTTTATATGTTTGACAAAATTCCTGTCATGGCTAGTAGGGATCAGGTCAAGTACTTGTGCCGATGTTTGGATTAGTAGCTTTAATTCATTGTTATTTATCATTTCTGAAGTTTGATGAACTTCATGGTAGAGGTTTAAGACCTAGACCTGAAAAAGTGGCACAAAATTCGAGGTCATTGGCTCAGAATTTCCTGAAAAAGGCCACAGTTTCATGCATTCCTTTCTTTGGGAGCGAATGGAGGATATCATCCACATGCATGGACTTTCATAGGAGCGACTAGGGGTCTAGCTTAGGAAAATGACAAGTTGTCTCAGTGGTTGGGCACCTGGAAGGGTTGGTTGTCTCTTGAAGGTTCTGTAGCTCCTGAGAAAGTTTAGATTGGTTTTGTTTGATCAGTTCCACTTCCTTAAATGTACATGGGGACTTGAATCACATCATAGTAACTCTTCATCACATGTTTAATCTAGTGGACCGGTTAGCTTGGGTAAATGCGGGAGGAGGGTTTTAGAGAGTGATATGAAAGAATGTTTCACCCTTGGAATAGATGGGTAGAATGTGTTTTCCATGTATACATGTTAGTTTCATATGCTTTATTTATTCTTGTGGTCTATGTACTTGTTGTGTAGGCATGGTTGCAGTTGTGTCGCCATGTGAAAGTAGATGGTTTTGTTATTGGATGTATTTGTCATGAGTGTGTCTTTGTTATGCATTTGTTATGCATATCAGTGTTTATATGTCATTATGCATGTATTTTCATGGTTAGAGTTGTCGTGCATGAGGTCATGATATGTGGTTGGTATGGTCATGCATGGTAACTGGATGATGATTGAGATGATGTTTATATAATGTTATGATTATGTTTATACATGTATTGCGTTAATCTAGTTGATATTGTAGACGAGATATCCTTCCCTAAATATAATGAGGTATGTTGATTATGATATGTTTTGGTTTAGGATGACATGGTATACTTGTAGGAAGAAGATCACATATGACTAGCAATATGGTAGACTATAGTTCACGGGATTCTCCTTATGGATCATATGAGCTACATGGTGGTGGGAACTCTTCTGATTGAGAAGACACATTGAGGAGTTTGAAGGTAGAAATTAGAAGTTGTAAAGCATATAATGACAAAATAATTTAAGCATATAATAAATAAATAGAGGTTAATGTAGTTATTCTCTAGAATTTGTCAAACTTATAGAGACATGGATCACTTAGGATTACCCATGGACAAGAGGATAGGACTAGCAGGGTATATGGCATTAGGTCTCGTGGTGGGCATAGGTCAGATAGGGATGACACGATCAAAGATGGAAGGTTCTTGGATACACTGGATAGGATAGGTGATGGACACCTATTCTATTGTATTTATAGTTCTAACAAGCACCATGGTCATCATAATTATCATCCTTATAGGATGAGTGAAAGGTGATATTTTCCGAATGAGTCTAAGAAAGAAAATCCACGTACCTTTGATGGGGATTTAAATAAGTTGGAGGATGCAGAGGCATTCCTACTCAGGATAAAAAAGTTCTTTGAGCTACATGATTACACGGAGAACATGAAGGTCAAATGACTATATTTAGCCTTAAATGGAAAGGATATATCTAGAGGGAATATTTGAAATGAGTTAGAGACATTAGGATAGAGGAGTTGATTTGGCATGAATTCAAGAGACTTTTCATGAAGAAATATTTTTCAGAGAGGTACTACGACAAAAAAGCCAAGGAATTCTATGATCTAAATATGGGGTCGATAATGAATGAGTATATTACCAAGTTCCTGGAGTTGTTGAGTTATCTACCGTATCTTAAGGATGAAAAGGAAATTTTTTGGATATTTGTTAGTGGATTTCCATTAGCATTTAGAGATCGGATTGAGTATGAAAAGCCCTGGTCACTTGAAGAAGTCATTGGGAAATTGAAGCACTGTTAGGAGCAACAAAAAAGTAAGATAGAGTCTCAACAAGGTTGGAAAGGGACATACAAGGCTAAAGGTAACTGTCAGCCAAAGCAAATAGAACTCAGGATGCATGAGAGAAAGAAAATATTGCACCTTACAAGAAGTTTAATGGAACTTATCCTGGAGAATAAAAGAATAAAGGTGATGGTAATGGATGGTTGCAATGTTAGACATGTGGTAAGGAGCACCTTAAGAGAGATTGTCCGCAGAACCATGGGGGTAGGCCTATTTTGACAAGATGTATCACCAACAGCTATGTGGTCTCCCCAATATGAAGTCCCAATTAGACCTTAGACCGTTTGGGATAGAAGCCCCATTTAGTATGTATGCCAAGCTACAACCATGAATGTTTTTGATCTTGGTTGTCAAATGAAAAGGTGTTAAAGTGGGGCAAGGATGAAATTCGCAGACAATGAAACAAAATCAGCCCAAGATTGGAAAACTACAAAAAGAGGTAAAAGCAAGTCTCAACAACAATAAGAAGGAGTATGCCATGAAAGGGATCAATGAGCCAAAACAAAATTAGACATACATGAATAAGAACATGATAGTGGTTAATCGCAAATCAGTTCACAATAGATCATCGACATGGCAAGAAACAAGTAAACACAAATTCAAAAGAAAAACATACATGCAACAACTGTGAGACAGTCGATAGCATATTATGTATATGAAAGCACACATACAAATACAATGAAAATATCAGACAACCAATACAACCACCATGAGTAATCATGGGAATCAATTTCAAACATGAAGAACATCTTATTAATGTTGCTACAAATTCAACTATATATCTTGCAATTGGTCAAAGTCCAACAATGGAACATGGGCTTCTCATATCATTGCCTAATGAAACACCCTAGCCTCACTGCATCTCACTTTACTAGATGCTAAGAGCTAAGTGCCTCTAGATTTGAAGTACAAATCAACTATATAATCCTAGCTTCAACTTAAGTGCTAAAAGTCCTCCCCATTAACAATTAGGCATGAGGGCACATTTATAGAGATGAGGTGATTGTTCACCTACCGTGACCCTTGACCTGCCTTCATGACTCCTGAACTTCCTCACTTCTCTCTCATGCCTATTTCTTAGTACATGCTGGATTGATCTCAACATAACCACTAACACCATGATGAGAACATTTTCATATTGATCGAAGAGAGAATGTAAGGAGAAAAGAGAAGTTCTTAGAAGCCCTAGGGTTGTTTCTTGTTGCCAACATTGTTGTGAAACCATGGAGACTTGCATGAATGATTCAAATTATTTCTACTGTGCCTCCCTTGCATCCAATCATCTTTTGTCGTTGTGTTCTTGACATTTCCACCATATTTCAAGGGCCTGAATGGATCCAATTTCGATCTTCTTGAAACCCTAGTTGTAACTTCTACAGGAAGTCCTAATCCTTTCACCTAGCTCAACATCATTATTCCTTTTCTTCTACTTGGAAAACAATTTCAATAGTTATGCGCAGTTTCCAATAAAGAAAAAATTAAAACATAATAAAATGAAATAGAAAAAATTAATGAACCCCCTATGCGGTCCCGTTTGGTGCAATTGTGTTGTCAGAGTGAGTGGATTTTATAGGGTCTCCTTAAGCTTCTTTAAGCATGTTTTTGTCTATGGGCTTATTCTCATCTATAGGACAAGTTTTAAACATAGTTTCATTGCCCTAACTTTCACTGACATCTTCGATTCAAAGTAATGCATTGATGTAGTTTTCTCTAGGAGATCCATAATGGAATAGCCCACTCCTCTGTGCCATAATTCTTTGATTGGTATCCTATCTTCCATACCGTTCTTCATGAGTGTAATCAGGTAGAATAAAAATCCTAACCTGTTCCTTTCTTTCACAAATCAACTTCTCACATTTGATGCTATAAACAAGAGTGTGAGGAGGAAATGATTATTTTTCCTGAGAGTCAACTGTTTTCCAAACAAATATTCCATTCCAATGCTTCATGTCCCCTTGGATAGTGCACAGTAGAAAATGGACATTATGCCCATTACAAGGTGGATATCTAGATCAAGGCTTAGCAAGGAAACTAGAAGGACTTATGTGTATTAGGCATTGTCTTTCTTCTTTCAATATCTTAGGAAGCGTCACATCAATACATGTCAACAACACAATAAAAGAAAATTTCATTTCCCAGGAACTTAATTTGACGTCACTCCATGTGACCTTCCTCCTCATGATTATGTGATAGAAACCTTTTAAATGCAGACTCATGGAAGAAAAAGCGACCTATGGGGAGCTCATAAGGAGCGTGATTGGTTACACTAGCCACTAAATATTACGAGATAAATTCTATGACTTAGCGACACTGGGAGGAGTTGCATACTTAGCGAGGACACATTTTCTGGCTAGCTTCTAGAGCTTAAGACTGCAACTTTGCGACTTGACACTATTGAGTACTACTCCATGTATGTGTTAATGCCACTTGGGCCCATTCTCTAATTACTGCCTAACAACCCAATGCGTCGTAACATATCCCAACAGTGTTTGGTCTCATGCACTCTTACATTTGGTTATACCTCCTTCAAAATATATATGTGTCAAATCTTTATTTCTGGCACACTTGGCTCATATTTGCATTCCTTGCCAAATTTCACTAGATGTTCAATGCACTCCCAAGATCCATAATGCATGGTGTTGTTTCAAGGCACTATTGCATGGGAACATGTGCTCTTGCAAATATTCCCACCAAAGTATGTAATGGAGCCTGACCCCAATCGCTGCCAGAAACTTGATAGGTGAGATCCATACTTGTTATTAGTCATCGAGCAAGTTGCAAAGTCACAATTCAATGAGGATCACATCCTATAGATTTTCTGAAGCTTTGTATTATGACGATGTGACTTTGAGAGAGGTCACATGATTGCATCCTAATGATGGCACACTTCCCAGGTGTCAAATCAAACTATCCATGTGAATCCGCAACTTGCGATCTTGGCTTATCTTCCTCTCGCATGGATGATGTTCTTGCTTATTGACCCCATATATTAGGATCGATTTTTCCATTGTTAAGAAGCTCTTTTGGCGTCCCATATATTTTCCAGATATCGACCTGGTAAGCTTCACAATATGCAATATCTCCAGATATATATTTAGCATAACTACAATCGTATATAGGTGTGGGTGTTCTCCAGACTACAATTGTTTCAATCTAAGCATGTAGCAGTTCAAAACCTTGCTCACCATTGCCTGGAGTTGTCCTTGAACTAGCCCAACCAGAGAGCCTCCAATGATCTCAATCTTAAAAAAGGACCCACCATTACTCCTCATTATTTGATGAGCAACCAGTATATCCCCTTCACGAGAGACAAGCTGGTAACAATGTCCACTTAGCTCAGATTTTGTTGGTGGCTTGCTATATTATCCATACTGTACGAAGAAGGATAGGAAGTTGTTGCTTTGTAATGTGACTAGAGAAACCGCATGCCAACAATGCGATTTAGGGAGCATGCACGCGGCCTAAGGAGTGATAATTGTATTCTTTTGTGGCTAGGGGTCTACCAGCAACCTTGGAAACTTCGATTCACAACTAAGAGGCATTGAATTGTTTTATATCTTGCTCCTTTAATGATATTAGTCACAATATATGTTGGCGCAATGTGTTGTTTGAGTTATTCCAGGTGGATGAAGGCCTGACACACCTTGTTTTTATGCGAACCCAGACGGCCTTTTGGGCATCCAAAAGCTTCGAGTGATTATCTATATGCCATATGTGTTGGTAGCATTACCTTACCTTGTGGCGTAGGTACACCTATGTTACTAGAAATGAGAAACAGGAAATGGATTGGGAAACGAGAACGGTACGAGAAACGAAGTTTGGAGGTTTCACATATAAGAAACAAGGAGAGAGAAAAACACGATATTAAAGGTTAACAATATAAAAAAAGCATTAATCATAAACTTGCAATGTTTCTGCTCATGAAATTGTAAAAAAACAATTGTAAATACTGATTTAGTTTTAAGAAAGAAGTGATAATTTTGTAGATCCAAAAATTTAGCCATCATTAATTCCAAGAAAATAGGAAACATTGATAAGAATAAGAGATTTGAAATATATGTAATTAAATTTGTACTTTTGAATATATATGTATCTCTAAAGTCATTTCCAACAATTCATATCAAAATGCAAATAAACCTAATAATCTAGATTTTGAAGCCCATTTTCTGGAATACTTGTTAAGCTTGAGCCAATTCCAAAAGAATTATTTTGGTCAATACACTTCATGGTATCATCAAGCATGTCTTCAACATTGTCTTGTAGCACCTCAAGTGGAAGTTCATCATTTTCGTCATCTTGTGAACCACCATAATCCCACATTCTCATGGGTCTAGTTTTGTATTCTAGTTGTTGTCAAGATAGCAAACGTAGATTTGAGTGTACAAACACCAAATCTTGTGCCATTTTTGTGCCTAGGTGATTCCTCTTCATTGAATGGATGAAAGCATATTCACTCCAATTTCATTCACATGCAGAGGAATTAGTCACCTGTAAAATAAAATTAAAATTATGTTAGCCATTGTCAATTGAAATCTTATAAGATAAATAATCCAAAATGAGCTCTAGAATTAATTGTTTAAACAATAAATCAATACATTAAAGGTATTTGTTATTAAGAATACATGTGATGGGTCCAAGTTGTTACCTATTGTATGCACAATCTTCATTTACAAAGTGGTCTTCTGATCTCAAATACTTTTCTAACTCAAACCATAAAGTAGTGTGATCCTGACGACCGTAACACTTACTTATAAAAGTGTTCCAGTTTTGTATAACCTCTACATCTGATGATGTTTTCTTATGAAACCATTTGGGATTGAGTAAGAATGCAATTGAATGAAGAGGGCTATGAAGCATTTTCCACCTTGTCAGACTCAATTCCCACACTTCATTTCTGGTGTCTTTGTTGATCCTAGAATTTTCATCTTCCATTATGTCATGAATCTTCTCTCTCATTTGATCCATGCTCTCAAAGACATCCCCTAAGCATGGTTGATCACTAGCAAATATGCGAAGGGTGGAAACAATAGGTGTCATAAGGGTGACAATATCCTCCACTCTCCTCCAAAAATTCTCTCAAGAAAGACCAATAATAATGTCCTCAACTTTTAGGCCATCCCTAGTCTGAGAACCCTTCCATCTTTGCCAATCCATTTATACCACCATCTCTCTAAAAGATTTATGCATTTTAATAAGGCATTGAAGCATAATGAAAGCAGATGCAAATCTAGTCTCGGCACATCGAAGAAGTTGAAGTTTTGCATATTTCCTATAAATTGTTATGGATGTTGCATGATTAATAATAAAGTGTTGTAGCATCTTTGCTTCAGTTATAGTTCTATCAACCCAGGAAATGTTATTAATATCCTTCAGGAGCAAATTCAGGCAGTGCACAAAGCAAGGAGTCCAAAAAATTGTTGGATATTCATCCTCAATCAACCCACTAGGAAGGACATTGTTTGAAGCACTATTTGTAACAATTTGGACCACATTTTCTCTAACAACCTCCTCTATTTCTTCTTTGAGGAGACCTGTTAGATATGGACCATCTTTTATCTTTCCTGTAGTATCATAGGAGTTTAAAAACATAACTCCTTTTGGGCTAGAAACCAAAATATTGATAAGGGGATGATGGTTAACATCTGTCCAACCATATGAGACAATGGAGACCCTAGATTCCTTCCAACTATCTTTAAGAGCATTGTTAACTAGATCATTTACCATTTCCTTCCAATAAGGAGACCTACAAACATTGAAAGATATACCATTTACAAAAGAAAAAAATGTCCAATGGATGCATCGAGATTTCCCCTCCCTTTTACATCCCATAAGTTTTCAAGGTGAGAAATAGAAACTTGATGTTGAGAACAACAGTGTGGACCACCAATTGTCAATCCACTAGGATTGTTGTTAATTTGAATTAAACCTTCAGCAATATGTCTAAGCTTTTCAAGTTCATTAAATTGCTTAATTAGAGAAGCTTTCTCTGTTTTAGGTACACTGTCACATAAAGCTGATTGTTCTTTTTTTCCCATTCCAAGTAAATGCCATCGAACTCTTCCTACATTCCACGATTTTTGTTTTTTACAATAAGGGCACAACCAAAACTTTGAACCAGATGATCCACTTGATCCGTCACTATAAGATTGAGTGCAGTTCACAGCTGCCCGTAACCTTGCCTCAAAGGATTTTTTTGCTTCTTGATATTATTTGCTTTGGATTTTTTTGGATGCTTCTATGGATGATTTCTGTTGGGAAAGGGGTGGTCTAATTTGTGACATTGATGAACTTTCTTCCATTGCAATGAGAAATGAGTGGAATAAAAAATAGATGATTCTCCTCCGCAACCAATTTTAATCTGCACAATTTATATTTGAAAATTAGTTATAGAAAATAAAATGAAAAAATTGACACCTAATTAGAAAAATATAATTAACTAAAAATTTGAAGAGATAAATTTATTCACAAGTATAATTTGATGTACTATATGATGAATGGTTTCTAAAAATTTTCCGTTGGTTGTTTTAGGTGATTGTCTTTCACCGAGGTACCATGCATGCCTATCTTGGCATAGAGACATATCTATTTCTTGAACTCTCCCCATCCCTATTGTAAAAAAATTATATATAAATTATAATAGACAACATCTTGATTATTATTGATTCTTTTAATAAATCAATATAATATTTTCAATGTACTTGACATTTATTTAATGGTTTTCACATTCATATCATGTCAGGTTTTCAGCTAGCTGTATTAATAGCCTACCCCTCATTTTGAATGGCTAGATTGAGAATTGCATTGCATATTATACTTTTGTCGATACTCCTTTGCTCCTTCTCTTGTCCATGTTTCTGCCTATGTTTCTACTTGTAATATTTTATTTTTTCGCATAATTCATTCCCACAAAAAAATTGATTCCTTGTAATGTAATGCCACGTTTCAATTTTAACATGTAATATGTGTGAGTGCTTCAACCTCTTCTAAATTAACTACAGTTTATGAAGTATATTAAAAGCTTTACATATTTTCTATCATCCTCACAGAGAGACATTGTCCACTAGTTATGAGAAAGATGAACTTATCCGAAATATGCTACATGAATCCACACATTTATCAATTACGTGTTTCTTATTATTTTACAATAACTTGTTTTGAACCCTATACAAATTGGTGTGTGCAAGGTGATCCAGGTTTTGGGGGTTTTTCAACCCAGACGGCCCATATGGCTCAACGCTCTAAAACCTTTTGCTTCATGCCAAAGCGTGAAGGATTCAACTCGGTGGCTCTCTTGGATTCAACTATAAATGATTCTAGGCTCACATAAAAGGAATTCTTGGTAAATTGCTATAATGATATTGAACCAGAGTTGTAGAGTTACCATTGCAATTTGGAATTAGTTGTTGAATGAAAATAAACCAAACTGGACCATATCACTGGTATATGATAAATAGACTCTTAGTTACAAATTGTGTAAGCAACTTTCCTTGGTGTATTCAATATTAGACATAAACATGTGGGATCTGGGAAAAGTTTATCCATTGAGATTCTAGGCATGCATAAGAGCTGTAGCCTCATTCCTCAAATTTTCCGCCGCATGAAAAACATTGGTATGAATACCCATAATTTTCTTTTATTACATAAAAAAAAAAAAACCAGAGATTGAAGTTTGTAGGTAGTACCTTTTGACAATAGAATTGACAATGTTGTTGAATATAACTCGATGGGGGTGTGACGTTGCTTGGCTCTGATCTATGCCTTGCTTGCATCTGAGGAGTGATGGGTTTGCTCTCCTCTTCTGCTTAAATCCTTGAAAAAACATGAGCAATTGCACAACTAGAAAAAACCACTGGTTTGCATGGATCACTACCCAGTTAAAAAAAAATATAACTACTGTCTAAATAAATAAAAATTTATGAGACATAATAATAATGCTATTCAACTGGAGTCTAGAACTAGAATTTAATGGCAACTGGTGTTTTTCTTTGGCAGCTCTCTCACAATACCCTGCATTCTCTCAAAAATACAGCTAGTGCTTTCTTCAGCTACTCACTCATGATACCCTAGAGTTCTCTCACTTTGTATGTTTAATTTCCAGAAAAATAACAGTCAACTGTATCAGCCTAATAGTCAACTGCGAAGTAAATTGGACTTAACCCTCTGTATGTGTAACTTCCAAAAAACTAACAATCAATTGCTAATTAAACTCGACTTAACCCATGGTTTGAAAAAATTAAATTTAACCCGAGTCCGAAAAAATAAATTTAGCTGCAAGTCTATCCAGAAACGGAGAATTTGTTTTCGAGAAGAAACTATTTCATTTTTTGGGAAACTCTTTCTTGCCAGTGAAAACAAAAACGGCCGTTGCAAACGATGTTTCTACTATGGTTGGGTTTCTCCGAAGATTTTTGCCAGAAACGACGGACATTGTCCCGTTTCTGGTAACTAGGATATACACCAATGATGCTGCCCTTTGAACAATACAATGTGTTGCATTCTTCTAATACTACAAAAAACTGAAACTTCATGCATTTGTGAAAGGGAGCACTTCCTTGGTATTTATTTTGGTCATATATTTGCAATATGCCACTATTATACCAAATGGTCACCTAGGCTTTGAGCTCCTTTTGAGGATTTCATTCAAAGATGCAGTCTGAAAACATTGTTTGCCTCAAAAGAAAATCATTTCCCCCTCTTTGGTACGGTCTTTAATGATAACCAATCAACACCCATTTACCATTTTCATTCTATGCGTTGCTTTGGAGCATGTGTTGGTTTTATGGTAACCACTGAACTTTTAGATCAAACAATTATTTCCATGTGATTGTTGGATGCATTGCCATTTTCCTTCACCTATTCCGTCATAACTTCGAAGCATGAACCATTTCCATTTAGACATCCACCAAGCCTTGTATTAAATAATGCGGCACCTTTTATGAATTCAATACCTTATGCTTAAATAATATTTCTTCCCAAGCAGTGTATTCTCACCAAGTTGTTTAATTTTGTCCTCTTCATTGAATATGTAACCAAGGTAGCCCCATTTAGAAACCTACAAGGAACAACACAGGAGAATAAATAATTATTTTATTCAATAAGTTCATAAGTAAGCTAATAAACAATCCATTTGAGTTGTATACAATGAATAATATAAATGACTAGAGTAAGGCATTGTGAAGCATACTAGTTGGAGAAAAGATCTTTAAATCGAGACAACAACTTAAAGTTTTGGTAATTTCGCGGGTCTATTAATTTCATGTAATTTTGGTATCATGCGATGCACAAGGTGACACCATGCTTACAGGGTGAGTGCTTTAAAGTATTGAATCATTAATCATGTCAACCTAGGGTTCCAAGGATGCAAGGGAAAGATACCATTATTATGACCTTAATGCACAAGCTTAGATGGGGAAACCAATCATAGACCTAGGGGAATACGATATGAAATGATTTTTCCCATGATGCTAGATAATTTCGATGAGAATGCACCCTTGGAGGTATATGAATTATGTTAAAACATGGTGGGAACCTCTCTTTTGAGATTTTAGCACTTTCCCAATACCTTAATATGGTTAACATAAAAAATGCGAAATTGATGTCTTGTCTATCCACACATTGTCCCACCACTGATTGAAAGGCATATTATAGAGGGATAAACTCTAAATTCATGGGAAAGAAATCAAACCTCTAGAAATCAAATGCAATGTTAGGGTCAATGCGCTAGATAAAACTTCACAAATGAATGCAATATACATCGTGCAATTACACAACCTAGTGCATTGACAGGGTTTGATAAGAACAAGTCATGGGGAGATTAACCAATTAATAACCAAATCATAACCTTAATGGCTTGAGGCAAGTGGGGGGGATGCAAAATTTTGAATATGCGCAAAATTTGGGTCATGTTGTAGCGGCTACAACAACCTCATATTTATAATGCACAAGACTTGTAGATAATTTGGGATGTTGGGTAGAGCATTCCACATATTTATGTAGTGTTGGATAGTAGGAAGATAGATCACCAAGCATCTATTATCGAGTTGGATGGTAAGGTTTGTGATCAATTTATTTCTATTTTAATTGACCCTAGATCTAATTATATTTATGTAAGTCTTGACTTGGTGGATAATTGTGGTTTGAATAAAATAAGTTCATGCATAATCTGGTTAGTGCAGTTGGCTACATGTACAAAGAAGATAGTTCATCATTGGGTAGGATCTTGTGCATTTGAGTTGAATGGTATGCCTACCTCAACACATTTGAATGTACTACCATTCGGATCATATAGTATGCTTTTAGGTATGGACTGGTTGTATCTTCACAGGACTAAGGTGGTCTGCTATGACAAATCTATTAAATGCTTGGATGATAATTGAGAACAAAGAATCTTGCAGGGAAAGAGGAAAGATACATCAGTTAGAATGGTGACATGTATGTAGGAAAAGCTTAGTCACCGAAAAGGGTGTGTGTTATTTGAAATGCATATTTCTAGTGATAAAGGTAACGATGTTGAGGATACATGAGTTATGAAGAGGTACCTGATCTTGCAACAGTTTCAGGATGTGTTTTTGACAGAGATTTCAAAGTTACCACCTCATAGAGAAATGGACCTCTCTATTGAGTTGGTACCATGGGGAACAACAACATCAAAGGCACCATATAGGATGAGCACACCATAGTTAGTAGATTTGAAGTTGTAGTTGAAGGAAATTCTTGAAAAGGGATATATTAGGCTAAGTGTATCGCCTTGGGGTGCACCATTATAGTTTGTGAAGAAGAAGGACAATATTCTCAGGTTATGCATTGATTACAGGAAGTTAAACAAAGTGAACTTCAAGAACATGTATCTATTGCCAAGGGTTGATGAATTTTTCGACCAGTTGAAGGGAGTAGCAATGTTCTCAAAGATTGACTTAAGATGTAGATATCATTAGGTACACATTAAAGAAGAGGACAACTACAAGACTACTTTCCGGACCAAATATGGGAATTATGAGTTTCTTGTAGTTCAATCTGGTTTGAACAATGCTCCACCTACTTTCATGTGCTTGATAAATAGTGTGTTTCATCCTTTTCTAGACAAGTCTGTAATGGTACTCATTGATGATATGTTGACATATTCTAAGAATGAGGAAGAGCAGGTTGAATACTTAACGGTGTTGAGATTGCCAAGAGAGAATCAGTTGTGTGGAAATCTTAGTAAATTTAGTTTATTTCAGACAGAGGTACACTATTTAGGACATGTTGTTTCTAAGGAAGGCATAAAAGTGGACCCATAGAAGATAAGAGCTATCATGGAGTGGGCAGTTCCTAGAAACATGGATTAGGTAAGATCATTTATGGGACTAGTAGGTTATAATAGAAGGTTCATCAGGAACTTCTCTTGGATTCATTATCCTATTATGTATTTTCATAAGAAAGGTAAGAAATTTGAATGGACCGAGGAATGTGCAACAAGTTTTGAGTAATTAAAGTAGTTGTTACCAAATGCTCCAGTTCTAAATATTGGAGATACATATAAGTAGCTTTTGGTGTGTATAGATTCCTACAAGAGAGGACTTGGTGGATTCTTAATGAAGGAAGGACAAGTAGTGTGCTATGGGTCACAGAATTTGAATGAGCATGAGAAAAATTATCCGACACATGATCTAGAGTTGTAAGTGATCATCCATGCATTGAATATGTGGAGGCACTATTTTCTTGGCAGGAGGTTCGTATTGATGAGTGATCATAGTGGATTGAGGTATCTGTTTGACCAATCGAATCTAAATGCCAGGTAAGCTAAATGGTTGGCCACGATTAGTGAGTTTTTTTTCAATATCAGGTACATTAAGGGAAAGGAAAACAGGGTTGCAGATGCTCGTAGCAGAAGAGTGCAGGTGAATCATATAACAACTATGAGTTCTTATGGGAAAAATTTCAGGATTGAATCTTATAGGTAGGAAAACAGGATGACTAGTATAAAGAGCTTCGGCATAGGTTATAGAAGTAGGGTACAGGTGACCAGGATGTGGACTATCGTCTCACACTGGATGGTTTTGTCACATTTAGGGATAATATGTATGTGCCAGAAAACAATGAGCTCAAGAAGCTTATCTTAAGGGAATTTCATGTTAAGTCATATTCAGGTCATCTGGGATATAAAAAGACATTGTCCGGGGTGAAGAAGTTCTATTATTGGTCGAGTCTGAAGAAGGAAGTGGCAGTGTTTATGGTTATATGTTTGGATTGTCAACAGGTAATAGCAGAGTGTCATTAGAGGAAATTTCAGCCTAAAAGTGCCCATGAACTTTTTACATAATTTCCAAATAATAATATGTAAACCAATCAAAATACTTTAAATTAAAAAGAGGTACATGTAAATATTTTGGAGGGAAAGGAAGAAAACCCACCTTTTTTAAATGTATTTTTGGATTATCTCCTTTTAGGTTTACTAAAATTTCAAGTGTAGACACTTGTTGGATGCGAAATTAAATTCCACATACAACGAGTACCCATTATGCATACTTTCAAGAAGAACCACCTTGATAAAAAACTAATATACATTAGAAAAGCGTGTTCAACACACTTTTTTAATGTATCTTCAATTTTTATCAATCTGTGTCTTCTAAAATGTATGCATAATGGGTACTCATTGGATGTGTAATTTAATTCCACATTGAATGAGTGTCTACAGTGGAAATTTGAGTAAACCTATAAGGACAAGGTAAAAAATAAAATTAAAAAAGGTAGTTTTCTTCTTTTCCCTCCAAAATTCATAACTCTTATTTTATTATTTTTCCTTAGGAGGCCACTTTTTGGCTGGAATTTCCTCTAATGAAGAATCCGGGTGATCTACTATAGCTGATTATGATTCCAAAGTGGAAATGGGAGGTCATTTCCATGGATTTCATCACAGGTTTTTGGAGGACATCTAGAAAACATGATTCCATCATGGTTATGGTGGAGAGGTTGACAAAGGTGGCACACTTCATTCCAGTGAAGTCTACCTATTCAGCTAGTGATGTGGCATGGGTCTTCATTAGAGATGTATTGACTCTACATGATATTCCAAAGAAGATTGCATCAGACAAGAATGCTAGGAACACTTCTAGATTCTGGAAGGAGTTATTTGCAGGTTTGGGTATAGAGTTGGCCTTCAACACAAATTATCATCCACATACATATGGACAGACAAAGAGGGTCAATAAGATGCTAGAGGACATGTTGAGGATGTATGTGATGCATCAACAATGGAAGTGGGAATATTATCTTCCACTTGATGAGTTTTCTTACAACAATGGGTATCGAGAGTCACTAAGGATGAGTTCGTTTGAGGCACTATATGGGAAGATTTGTAATAAGCCTATTAGTTGGACTGATCCAGTCAACAAATGTTGATAGGAACAAACATGTTGGAAGGGATGGAATAGGAAATGAAGGTTATCAAGAATAATCCAAAGGAAAAATAGGATAGACAGAAGAGTTATGCATATCAACACAAGGTAATTAAGGATTTTAGGGTTGGGGAGCATGTATATTTGTGCATCAAGCCAAGCAGAGCTCCTTGAGAATTGGGCCATGTGCCAAGCTGGCACATTATTTTTGTTGAAATTTCAAGATTATTGAAAGGATTGGACAAGTAGCCTATCGAATTGCATTGCCTCCTACGGTAAAATTCCATGATGTTTTCCATGTTTCCTTACTTAAGAAGCATGTTAAAGATGTTGATCACGTGATTGACTGGTTTGTATTGTAGGTGGATCCAGATGGATAGTTCCAGCTGAAACCTCAGTGTCTTTTGCAGTGCTTCGGAACTGAGAAATCGAGCAGGTTAAAGTGCAGTGGAAGCACTTTGGGGCCGATGAAGCTACATGGGAGATTGCAGAACAAATGCGGGATATGTATCCTTCTCTATTCGCTAGTTGAGAGAATGTTTTTGGCATGTGTTTTGGTGTGATGTTTTGGATATATATATAATATAATATATATATATATATATATGGATGTAAATACCATCATGAGTTGTGTTATAAACCTCCAATAAGTGGTATGGGTGTCATGTAGCTATGGTTATCATGTTGCTATGTTGCTTATGATGTTGGTTTTCATTTCAGCAAGTAGACCATTGCAAATATTGCATTGAGCTAATTTATAGAGCTACATGGGTAGTATGTCTTTATTACACCAGTCTTGTTGGTTGTAGATGCCATTTAACACTGAGGATGGTGTTCCCGCAAGGGGGAGGTTTTTGTAACATCCCTGGTAAAAAATAAATGTAATAAAGTTAATAAAGGCAAAAGAATAACCAAGGTCATCGGACATGTATTCCAAGATGAATGTTGGGCAAAACATTCTAGAGTGGGTGTTCATTTGGTTCATTATGCTAAGGAAATTGGAAAAGGCAATGACAAAGGCAAAGTGGAATTAATTGGCATTTTATTTATGAAAATAATGGGAATTAGGAGAAAAATAAGGTGGAGGGTCACATGTTGCATCCGAGGAGGAAAATGAAGAAAATAGAGGCCTCATTAATAAAAAGGCTTCTATAGATTAGTTTACAACCTTTTCTCAGTCAAGTTTTGGAGCTCTCTCTCTATTATATCTCTCTCTCTCTCTCATACTCTTGGACACTTAGAGTATTCTTGGAGCATTCCAACATTGGGGAAAGAAGGAAAATGAAGGACAAGAAAGAAAGAGGAAGAAAGGATCAAGTAAGGAAGAGCAAGATTCAGGTGGCTATAATAGGATTACTTGTAGGTATCGAGTTGCATGTATGATTTCCTTGTTAGTTTTGGAATGATTGGTACATGCATGTGTGTTTTTTGTTCTCTTTCTATCATTAGCATGGGTCTTGCCTAGTGTGACAGTGGTTTTTAGCCTTTCCTTTCCATTTCTGGATAACCATGGTGTGATGGGGTTATTTTTTTTGGTTGAGATGGATTGTTGGATGGTTTTTTGAAACTGGGTGGGGTGGTCTCAGGGGAGAAACACAAGGCCTATGAATCCCTAGATCGATGAAGGTGGGAATGTGGTAAATCCTGATTGTTTTTACCCTCGTTAGGCTTAGGAATCCTCAATCGGTGAATGACACGATATACATAAAAACCTAGAGGGTGGGGACTCCTTGGGCTTAGGAACCCTTGACAAGTTAATGGTGGGATATATGGTAAATACTAGAGGTGGAGATAGACAATTTCCTCGTGGTTTAAGTGGATAGATCCAGAGGCATCAATTCTTTTTTAGGGCCTAGTGATCCAGTGGGATACAATAAAGCCTGGTTGTATTGATGAGGGTTTCAGGCCTAGGAATCCATTGGTGGATATACGGTAAAGCCCAAGGAAACGTTGATTAATTCTTTTGCGAGTCCCACATTCATGCTTGAATATGGAACAGGGGTGATTGGCTGAAAGAAAGATTTATTTCAACCCAATATATGGTCGGGTGGTACATGGAAGTCCCCGGCTTGGCTGTATTTTGCATGTGTTAATAAGAACTCTTTCCCTCTTATGTTTTATGTATAAATGTACTTGTTAATGTGTGGCTTTAATGGTTGTTCTATTATTGTTATTATGTTGGATATATGTTGGTTATAAAGATGGTTCATGACAAACTTTGGTTATGGCTCTCATCATGATTTGATTAGTACAATAAATGTGAATGATTATATGACCTAATAGATGAAATTTTAGTATTTTTATAATCCATCAATTATTCTTGATGATTCTCAGATAAGTATGAGACCCCTATGATCATAGTAATGGTTGTGACTTGTATATTACATGTTTGTGATATGTTTGACGAAATGCCTATCATGGCTAGTAGGGGTCAAGTCAAGTTATTATACCAATGCTTTCATTAGTAGATTTAATTCATTGTTATTTATCATTTCCGGAAGTTTCATGATTCTGGGTAGAGGCCTGAGACCTAGCCCTGAAATAGTGGTATAGAATTTGGGGTCACTGGCTTAGAACTGTGTGAAAAAGGCCATAGTCGCATGCATGCCTTGCTATGGGAGTGATGAGAGGGTCTCAGTCACATGCATGGCTTGTCATGGGAGCGAATAGGGGTCTAACTTAGAAAAATAAAAAATTGTCTTAGGGGTTGGGCACCTAGAAGGGTTGGTTGTCTCTTGAAGGTTCTGTAGCTCCTAAGAAAGGTCTGTTTGGTTTTGTTTAATCAGTTCCACTTCCTTAACTATACATGGGGAGTTAAATCACATCATAGTAACTCTTTGTCACATGTTTACCCCAATAGACTTGTTAGCTTGGGTAAACGTATGAGGAGGGTGTTACACTACCTTAGATATGTGGGGCCTAAAAGAGTACCTAGAATACCCATGATGGAATTAGAATTATTGGAGCCATAGGACTCTGTAACATCCATCCTTCACGGAGATATGGGCTAAAGGGAGATGTGAACCAACTCGTTGGAGGTTGTTGGGTTTGGAACCTTGGATTTTTTTATTTTTAGTATGATGCACATACCTAGCTTGAGATTCGATGTCGAGTGGATTCATGGCTCCAACTCGGGTGTGATCAGCTGCTAAGAAAATTGGAGCAACACGACCTACAATTGGGAGGAATGTATGAGATCCGTAGCTAGTGAATTTAACAAATAAGTGTTCGAAACATGTTATATTATTAGTTATGAATTATCATGGCATGTTTTTTTTTTCTAATCTTGTCATTCAATTTTTTTTTTATTTTTTTTTTTAATTACAGTTTTCTTGTGTACATGGTTATATGTTGTTCTTAATTTGTCTATACGTTTTTTGTTGTGTCAGTACATGTGTGAGTGTCATCATCCAACAAAGTGGTTGGGACATTAAAACTTCGCCAATAATTTGTTACAATATCTAATTTTAACAAAATAGTTATGCCTATATTGAGTTACCTAATCTCAATAAATCTCAACATATCAAAAATTATAAAAACATAAAATAATTCTCATCATCTTATCCACATATTGTGATAAATCTCAATAGGATGACCATTACTTATCAAACTACTTCATCATCCACATGGAACAAATTACCTTATTTTTCACCTTTAAACTACCTTCAATATGCTTTACATGTCCGTAGACTTCTCCTTGTTATATTGAGCATTTTTTAACAGTTGTAATTTCAAGGAAAAATTTCCCCCCTTTCTGACAACTTAATCTCACTATTTTCAAAAACTACGGAATAAACCTACACACCATGATGGTGTCATCATATCTATTTCAAACTCTTTGTATTAAGGAAAAATAAGATCATGTTGTGGATAAGAGTCACCAGAATATATTTTGGAGTCATGTTCCTTTTCAAAGACATTATACTTCATATTCTAACACAATGCCAACACTGGCTTCAATGTCATCATGATGCACTATAGGAGAGGATGGTTGACTAGATCAGAGATGAACACTTAGCATTTATGATGGAGGCAGGCCAAACAATTTTCTTCTAATTCAACCATTATAAACAATATCTATGTTTGGACTCTGAGTTCGAGGTAAATCACCTTAACCTCTTGTTGTCGCTCTGACAAACACCCTCCAAAATATTGCTGACAATTGAATTTTGGAGCCTACTGAGGATCTTGTGATTTTTTGATCCATGGTCCCTTCATGTTCAATTCATGTTTTACTCTTCTTCTCAAATTCTAAGTGTTAAATTCACTTTCTCATACATGCTCATTCCTTGAATAATTTATAAATGCACTTATTTCTATGCAAACTTAGATAAGTATTGCGCAACTCCTGAAAGTAAGGCTTGCACAATCACTGTTAACAATGCTTATTAGCCTATAAGGACAATGCACTTGGAATCCTATGTTGACATTCAGTGCACACTCTCCATTGACAATCTCTCTCACATTGGTTGCAATTGTACTACTATTATAGTGAGCTTTCTCAACTGTCACTTTTGTGCACATTTGATTTCCCAAGTGTCGCTTTCACTTTCAAAATTGTTGGTTTTTTTGTTTTCACCTTAATTTTTTTTTTCTCTTTATATTTTGTTTTTCATGTGTCACTTTCATTTTCTATAGATTTTGCAAGTGTCGTGTTCACTTTTTCTTATTTTTGCAATAGTGTCTTTCAATGTCGTTACTCCTACATGTGTCACACTTTGGTATACTACTAGAGGTAGATCTAACACACTCTTCTCCATTAGTTTATCATTTACATCATGATGATAAGTTCTAGACACTCCCTCATAGCTTAGTGCACATTCTAGCTATAGTTAAAACTCAGTTTTGAACTTGTATTCTTAGTGTAGCTATGATTATTTGTCGCACTTAGAAATAAATGTCGCTTTGTTGTCATTTCAAGGTACGCATGATGGTTTCAAGAATTATGCATCCTTGTAGCTTGTGTTGATGGAATTCATGTGTGTGATCCTATTTTGGAACCTATTTGTATGTTCTTTCCTATCTTGTTCTACTCATCCCACACATAGCCATTTTGGGATTTCTGTCATCCTCACCTTTTGCACACCTAAACCCCCAACTGATCAATGAGAACATTTTGTATTCTTAGTCAAAAAAGGTGCATCTCTTGTTTCTTGCAAATATGCATTTCACCATCCTGAGTACCTCCTCCTTCACAAGTCCATTACACAATCTTGAGGCACAATCTTTTACCTCCTCCTTCTTAACCTTGAAAATTGCACCCAATCATGAGTCTTGCTTGCCTCTCTAGTGCATGTTTCACTTCTAGTGGATATTCCAACCTCTCCTGGATCACTACTGAAGAGAACTATGTAGTACACTAAGCCTACCATTCCTTCACTACACATTGCACAATATCAGTCAGTAGTGTCATAACCCTTAGTTTCTAAACTTTCCCATTGTGTAGGAGACTTGCTCATCTCACTCGTCTTCTGCATAATGCCCACTTATAGTCAGAAATGGAGCCTCCTTGCACCTTAGAAAAGAAAAATACACACAAACTTAGGCATTCCCCTTAGTCATAGTTCATTTTGAAGTTTTAGTCAATAATTGATCAACCGTTGCCCACTAGACTTTCCTACTACGCGTAGCACCTGCTGAGACTACCTCTCGACTACACAATGCACACTTCTAGTTAGCATTGAGGCCCTCTAAGACCACTACAACTAAAAATTATACTATTCCCTCCCTCTTTCTTGCATGGGAAGCTTCAGTCCCTGCCTCCAACGCTGCACACACATGCTTGGCTCTTTATCTTTCCCTAGAGTAGTGTTCATTTCTAGTGCAAAGTCACTCCTTGCTTAACTCATGAAACTACACATAGTGCCCAAGTAAGCCACTCCCTTTCAACTCTTACACAAGCCCATCATAATCAACCTCTTCTAAGATCAAATTAGAAGAAGAATAATTTTTTTTTGGATCGATCTTTCCTTGTAATGAGTAAACTTCATGTGGAGATGTACCATCTCAACATGAAAAGGATATTCTCAAAGAAGATGTGAAGGAGAGGCTACAAGTAATCACTTGCAGAGAAGAAGCACAAAGAAGAATCATTATCAAGACTTGAAGAAATATTGGACCCTGACAGAGTGATGGCATCTCATGATTGCCTTGGAAGGTTCTGACGCTGACCCTAACCCTTTGGAGGGTGAAGATGAAGTACAAAGCATATCTCTCATGAATATTGAAGAAAAATAAATAAAGAGAGGTAGTTAACATGGATACATGACAATGAAGTCTTATGTCATAGTTGGCAACTCATGGACTCTCAAAGTGTCATCACATAGTCCTATGATTTCCATGTATTTTCCCACATGTTGTGGAGTGTAATTATGTATTTTAAATAATGAGAAAAATGTAAATATGTGGAATTCCAAAAGTCACATGTGGACAAAAGAGTCATTTGGAAGTCCAAGAGTCATGAGGGAAGCTCAAGAGTCATGGGGATATGAAAGGTCATTCCTCTTGATATAAATACACCCTCATAACTCAAGCAAATTTATTTTGGGGGGTTGGACTTTTGAGATCTAGCCTTGGCTCCTCTAGCTTGGCATAGGAGAGAAGATCGATCATTCCTTAGAGGAGCAAGTACTGACGTAATGTTCCACTATTGGAGCTAGTGCCTCACAATTGTATTTGTGTACTTGAAAATTTCACCTAATAATCAAAACATTTTTGAGCCAACACACTTTCATGCATGTATGATGAATATTGTAAGACTATTATTTAGATGTTTGTGATATATATTATGTTCACATGCACTAAAGAAATTAAACTACTTCATTGGCTTTGGTGCTTATCTTTTTGAATGTGTGTTTTATTTTCTTTAATGATCATTGTGTCTATGTGAACTACTTCGTTAGATAACTAACGAATCCTTGCTTGATATTGTATGTATCTCTTAGGATAGTACTATTAATTTCCTTCCAGAGGCTCACTTTCTCTCTCCCTCTTGTGTAAGTCTCCTTTTATGAAATGCAAATGTTTGATTCACAATGTCAAATTACTTGCTTGTTTCAAAGGTTATGTGTATAATATCTTATGTTACTCATTGAATCTAAGGAAAACCTTTGATTTATGGTGGTCAGGCTGATACTTCCCCTTTGGGCTCCCACGCCAAATGGTGTGAGGTCTAGTTAGGAATTCATACTGGGGATACCCCCTTAGTTGATGGATTTCCTGCACTGCCAATATTTTGATGCTAGAAGGAGGGCCAAATGACAAGTTGTTCCCATTGAGTCTGTTTTGAATCTCTCATCTTGAATGGGTCATTCCCAAATCAGAATCCACTGATTTTTTCTAATAGATCAAATCTTAAAGTCCCTAGGGAATTAATTGATGACTTGTCTCAATTGAATTTTGATGGCGAGGTTGAAATATTCATAGATAAACATATATCTTTGTTTCTAAATTTTTGTGAATATCATGAAATCAATTCTGAGGATGCCACTTGTAAATTATTCATTGTCACTCTTGAAGGCCGAGTTGAGAAATTATGTCAAACTTTATCAGCTACTTCTATTCATTCATTCAAAGAAATCTTTATAGATCTTCATCAAGCATTTGAAAATTATGATTATCAGGATGCTTATAAATGGATTGATCTGCTTGTAATGAAATATGGTGATTCTATAAAGGGTTTTCATCATCTATTTCTTCACTAGTTTTATGAATTTCCCGAGGGACTGGCTGACTCAGATTCATTAAATAAAAAATCCAGAGTTTTATTCTACTCACCTTGAAATCTTTTGAATCTGAACCCCTAGATGATTCTTATCTTCCAAATTATGTTAATTATGAGGAAGGACCTACTATTACTTTTGTTCCTTGTCCTCCTTATTTTTCAGTACCAATTTGGGTTCCTCCTTGCAATTATGTTGAAGTTGGGAAATCTAGAAATCAAATTGTTGATCCATCTTTTCCACCTTCACCCACTTTCCATGATCTAGATTTGATTGAGGAGAACTTGGAATGGTTCAGTAATTACAAGGAGCTTGAATTGAAAGTTGATCCTTTGGTTTCTCAATATCACATCAATGTACATAATCCTAATCTTGAATCCAATCAAATTGAAGATGTGATTGCCTCTAGGGATTCCCTAAGACCTCTACCATTTATGTTTCATGATTCCTTGTCACATGATCTACTTGATCAACCTACATCATACTATCTAGATTTTCAATATGTTGTTTCAAGCAGTAATCAATAACATAGTAGTTTCATTTCACATGTAGAGGAGAAAAGTGTTTAAGACAATCCTATCTTTCTTCTATCTTCCAAGATGTTAATGTCACATTTCTGGCTCATCACCAATCTTGTAATCTTGATAACTTGTCAAATGATTTTAAGCCCTACTTTCAAGTTGAGACTTTGGAAAACCATCACCTTGACATCCATGTTTCCACTAACACATGCAACAATGAGTGCCCAAGTAAATGGGATGATATCTTTTCTTCTTCATAGTACTTATATTTGGAAAGGATTGATCTAGAATTTGTTTCTCGTAGTTTACAAAATCCATTTGTGAGTTGGGATACTCTTTCAATCCAAAATGATCCTCAAATTCCTTTGATCCATACATCTTTAGATAACAAACCTAAAGAGTTAAGTTTTTAGGATTTTGAATCTTAATATAAAATTTTTAAGAAAAGAAAGGTTGATCAGAGTATCATACTGGAATGCCTTTCTTTGATCATTATGCTAATGAAAATTATGATGATTTAATTGATATTTATCTTTTTCATGATATTCTCTTACATTTGCCTTCCTGCCATGGCCAAGGAATTATCTTTGATGATAGTGGATGTTCAAATAATCTCATAGAGCATAAAATGCATGTTGATCCATTGTTCTTACAAGCTCAAATTGATTTAGTTACAATTGGTGTTTCTCCTCCTGAGTCTTTTAATCTTTTCTCACCTCTAGAACATTATTCATTAGAGCCATATATGTTTGATAAGTATTTTATACTAGCAGTTTCTTTAAATCCTATAGATATTTATCTGGTTGGTCATGATTTCAATCATGTACATGATGCTATGATCCTACACTCAAAGGATGAAAAGATTGAATTCATTATTCATGATCAGTTCAACTATAAATATTTCATAAGTCAAGAGGAATATGTTATAACTCTAAATGATCAAGGGATCTTTCGAATTGATGCATATGAATACTCTATCCATGAATAATATGACATGCTTAATATTAAATCTAATAAACCCATTGACACTAACAACGTTTTCATTGATACATCAGATGATAATGGTGCATATCTACCTATTGATTTTTCTAAGCCACCCAAATTTGACAATCCATTGTCAAAAAGCTTAGAGACCTGTTAGGCAGTCGAGGCACTTCAACTTATATTGATGGTTATGTCATGTTATTGAAATCCTATTGAGATCTCCAACATAAGTTGGATCCAAATTCTCCAGCATAATTAATTCCTTAACATTCATCCACTAGATGTGAGATCATTCTTGAAGGACTTTCATTGTTTTCAAGTTAATTATCTTAACTGTCAAGATATATTTTATGATTATATAAAGGAATCTTTCTCAATTAATTTTTTGTACGGACCACTTGTATTAGACCAAGGGTCAGAGAACACATCTTTTGCAGAAACTTATAGCCTTAAGTCCTATCATTTTGATAATCAAGATAAAGGTCATTTTTGGCTCGAGAATTTCTCCTTGTGAAACTCTCCTAAGATCGATATTCTTCTAATCCATTTTGTTTATGTCACAATGTTAATCATCTTTCTTGCACAATATCTCTCCTTGAGTGATATAAAATTCTTGAGTAATTCGATGAACCAAAAATCTCGTGTTGATACAAATATTGGATTTGATTTGACGCATGTTTCTATTTTTTCTTTCAACTTAGTATCCTAATTGGTTTCACAGATTTACAATGTCAACAATTGTTTTGAATTCCCTAAGCTTTCATGTTACTGGCTTGGTGTCTAATTGGATACAAATGGAACCAATGGAGAATTGAGGATCTTATAGTCACAAACCTTATCATAACATTGACCCTAACAAGTGTCACTCAATCAATCATTTTCTCACTAGTACATTTGATAATGGTTGTTTCGCATCAGTTAATATTTTTAAGTCTATTGATCTTCACAATTCATCACTTCACTATTCAGATACCTATCGGATGGTTGAGCCACTTCAGTCTTTGTTGATGGTTATGTCAGGGCTTGACCATCTTCTCAATATTTTTGAACAAGATCAAATAGAATTCCCCTCAGAACATTCTCTTTGTGATTTGAATACATTAATTAAAATTCATTTTCTAATGAGTCTCAGGGTTTTCAAATTCATTGTTTTGTATACCGAGATCCAATCGTTGAATGGTTAGAGCAATATTACTTGGAAATATCCATTGTGATTAATAAGTTTCGATATTTCTTGTTGTTTTCTATGACTGAAAACATGGATGAAGGCACATTCATAAGAAGCCTTCTAGGTTTGCATTATGGTCATTCTAAGCGAAAAGGTAAAGTTGTGAACTGGTTAAAATTAGTTGTTATGGCACATCTTTCTAGCATTAACCAAAATCTTGATTTTCTTGTGCAAGGTATTCAAGCTATTATCTTTACTTTCGCACATTGCTTTATATGGTTTTTAGTTGCTCGCATCTTTGTATTTGTAGGATGGTAGTAGTTACTATGGCTAAATTAAAAATTCCATTACACTTAGCCTTGGCCTTCTAACCCATTAGGATAGGAGTAGGTCTAGGTGGATTTTAGCTCTCTAGTTGCAATACATGACCCTCCATTTTACCCTTATCTAGTCCTTGCATTTGGTTTGTTTTCTTTTTTTTGTCTCCCATATCACTTTTTAGTTAAGGTTTACTTCTACTCTGCTTTTGTTTTTGTTTTCCTATTATGCCTTATCTTTTATTTCTTACTTTTGTATAATAAGACCTTGCATGAAAGATACTCATATTTAGCTAAAAATACAATGTGGCAAAAAATGAAAATGGAAATTGTGATGATAAACAACACTTGGAAAATTGGTAATCCTATTATTTTTTTTGGTTTACATTTTGTTAACGTCAATGATGTCTGAATGGAAAATATTATTCATTCTAGATGGAAATAATTTGGCCAAACCAAAAAGACATTATATTTATTAGGATCTTCATTGTGACTTAACCTTGTATTGAATGATGTTTTGACCTGTCGACTCAATCGAGTAGAAAAGAGAAAGGAGAAAAGTTTGAATGAGCAATTATCTTTCAAATCCATTAAGAAAGGAACAAACTCCCTTTCTTGTAAAATAAGTCAGGATCCCTCTTCCACCCATACTACAAATATTCAATAAATGATTAAATCCTATATTTCAAATAAAAATAAAAGGGTGAAGAAGAGAAATTCCTCATACTCAGAGAGGTGAAGCAAGTAACTTCGTCGAGGTACTCAACGTGCTTGCTGGAAGCGAAGCAATGCTTGTGATTCCTTGAGGTGACTTTATCAGAGCACTGAACATGCTCACTAGAAATGGATCAACACTAAGGAATTTTATTAACTCTAAATATCAAAATATCAATATACTTATTATCCTTCTCCCCTATTGAAACAATTGAGTTGTGACTAGTCTTATGTTGATGTGTTTGTAGCTGAGAAAGGAATAGAAGAGACTATATCTCTATTCGGGATAAGTGAAAAAGATGGGGTAATATACATGGAAACTCATTACTTCTTGAAATATTGAGACGTTTCACTAAAGTATAATACCTAAACATAGAAGCTAGAGATCTACCAATGTGTCACCAAGTGTTAACCCTGCGACAAACAACCTCCAAAATTTTCCTACACTTGAATTTTGGAACATACTAAGGATCTTGTGATATATCGTTCCATGGTCTCTTCATGGTAGATTGATGTTTTAGTATTATTCACACATTATAAGTGTTAAAATCACTTACTCATACATGTTCAATCCTTGAATAATTTATAAATGCACTTCTTTCTATGCAAGCTTCGATAGGTATTGTGCAACTCCTAAAAGTAAGGCTTGTAGAATCACTATTGATAGTGAATGCACAGTCAATAAAGAAAGTGTACTATGCAGCCTATGTTGACAGTCAGTGAGCACTCTCCATTGACAATCTCTCTCACTTTGGTTGCAATTGTACTACTATTCTAGTGAGTTTTCTCAATTACCACTTTTGTTCACCTTTATTTTTGCAAGTGTTGCTTTCACTTTCATGGTTATCATTTTTTCTTGTTTTCACTTTAACAAGTGTCCTTTTCATTTTATATTCACTATGGCATGTGTCACTTTCATTTTCTTTAGCTTTGCAAGTGTTATTCTCACTTTTCCTTACTGTCGCAAGTGTTTCTTTTAATGTTGTTATTCTTACATGTGTTGCACTTTGGAATACTACTAGAGGAAGCTAGATTGCACTCTTCAACATCATTTTATCTTATATATCATAAGAATATGCACTAGAAACCCCCTCATAGATTAGTGCACTTTCTACCTCCAGTCAACACTTGTTTTCCAACTTGTATTCTGAGTGTTACGAAGCTATGGTTATCTATGACACTTAGAAATAAGTGTTGCTTTGTTTTAATTTCAAGATACGAATGATGATTTCAATCAATGTGCATCCTCTTGGCTTGTGTTTATGGAATTCATGTGTGTTATCCTATTGGAACATGTTTGTATATTCTCTCCTCTCTTTCTCCACTAATCCAACAGTTAACCATTTTGGGCTTTCTCCTGTCCTCACTCTTTGCACATATGAACCCCAAATATTGGATAATTGCATTGGATATTCTTAGTTAGAAATAGTGCATCTCATGTATTTTACAACTATGCAATACACCACTTTGAGGACCTCCTCCTTCACAAGTTCATTGCACAATTTGGAAGTATAGTCTCTCAAACTCCTCTTGCTTACCCTTGAAAAACTACGTGCCTAAGTTTGAGCCCTGTTTGCCTCCCTAGCGGATGTCACAATTCTAGTGGATAGTAAAAAATCTCATGGATCATTGCTAAAGAGAGTTGTCTAGTACACTAAGAATGTCCTTGCTTCAATGTGCATTACACAACCTCAATCAGAAGTGTATAAACCCTTTGCTACTAAAATTGCCAACTGCACATGAAACTTGCTCAAATCACTCCTCCATTGTGCAGTGTGCATTTCTAGTTAGTAGTGGAGCCTCACTGCACCCTTGTAAAAGAAAACTGCACACAAACTTAGGACTTCCCATTAGTCACAACACATTGCACAATTTTAGTCAGCAAGCCATCAACCCTTGTCCACAAGACTTTCCCACTACGCAGAGCACCTGCTTAGACACTCTCTATGTTATGCAGTGTATACTTCGAGTTAGTATTTAGACACCTCCAAAACATTGCAACTAAAAATCATGCTATTCTCTCCCTCTTTCTCTCATGGGTAGCTTCACTCCCTATCCTCCTAGTCCCTGCCTCTGACACTAAACACACATTCTTAGCTCTTTCTCTTTCCCTAGCATAGTGTGAAATTTTAGTGCATAGTCACTCCCTACTCACCTCTTGCAACTACACACTGTGCCCAAGTAGGCCTCTCCCTCTCAGCTCCTACATAGGTCCATTAGAATCAACCTCCTCCATGAGAAAAGTGGAGGTAGAATAGAAGTATTCTAGACTGATCTTGCTTTTCATGAGTGAAATTCATCAATAGGTGTACCATCTCAACATGGAAAGGAGAATATCAAGGAAGATGTCAATGAGAGGCTACAAGGAAGAACTTGCAGATAATAAGCACAAAGAAGAACCATCATGAAGACCTTAAGAAATATTGGACCATGACAGAGTGATGACATCTCATGATTTCCTTGGAAGGTTTTAACACTGACCCTCACCCTTTGGAGTTGATGATGAAGTACAAGAAAATATCTCATGAAGATTGAAGACAAAGAAGCAAAGAGAGGCACTTGGCATGGATACATCACATTGAACACTTCTATCATAAAGTGTCATCACATAGTCCTATGGTGTCCATGTATTTTCCCACATGTTATGGAGTGTAATTATGTATTTTAAAAAATGAGAAAAATGTAAATATGTGGATGCCCAAAAGTCATATGTCGACAAAAGAGTCACTTGGAATTCCAAGAATCATGAGGGGAGCTCAAGAGTCATGGGGATATGGAAGGTCATTCCTCTTGTTATAAATACACCCCCATAACTAAAGAAAATAGATTTTGTGGTCTCAGACTTTTGAGACGTAACCTTTGCTCCTCTAGATTGGCATAGGAGAGAAGATCATTTCTTGGAGAAGCAAGTTGTCACTTAATGTTCCATTATAGGAGCTTGTGCATCACCATTTTATTTTTGTAGTTGGGACTTTCACCTAATAATCAGAAGCTCATTAAGCCAACACACTTTCATGCATGTATCATGAATATTGTAAGACTATTATTTAGATGTTTGTGGCATATGTTATGTTTATATGTACTTAATAAATTGAACTACTTCATTGGTTTTGGTCCTTATAGTCTTGAATGTGTCTTGTATTTGATTTAATGATTGTTGTGTCTATGTGAACTACTTCGCTAGATAATTAATGAATCTTTCCTTGCTCAAGTGTGTCTCTCTTAGGATAGTACTATTAATTTTCTTCGATAGGCTCAACCTCTCTTTCCCTATAGTGGAAGTCTCCTTTTAGGCAATGAAAATGTGTGATTAAGAGTATCAACTTACTTTCTTGTTTTCAAGGTGATCCAGGAACATATTGGTGGCCACACACCTATTCCACTAGACTCCCTAATCAGTTTCATTTGTTTCCTTGTTCATTTCAACGTTTACTATTTTTAGCAGTTTTTCGTGTCCTGAATTTTTGGAGTAGTTTTGACCCCCTAAATGGCATTTTTTTGTGGTCTACAGTAGGTCCATTGCCATTGGAATGGCCCTATGGTGAAACCTGTGGTACTCGACGAGACCTTTCTAACAAGGTATCATATGCACCAAACAAAGATAATATGATGAAGTTACGACCTCGGGAAGTTGGTTACCGAACTAACCCCAACAGGGCCCACAAACTCTTGGTGCTACATCTCCTAGGGTTAGGGTTCTGGTTGCTTAGGATTTTCTCATGTTTTCCAATAATAAATAGGACCTTGAGTCTCATTGTAGCACAATTCAGAGGCAGGTAGCCTCCACATCTCCTCTCAGAGATAAGCTACCATCACCCAAACTATCTTATTTCCATTTTGTTTGTAAGCATAGTTCAATATTTTTATATTAATGAAATGAAGTGTTTTTATACTGCATCTCTATGTTTATGATTATATCTATAAGTTGTTGTGTTCTTGTTTAAGTTCAAATCATTGGTATTTGAGAGGTCTTCTCTTTCTCTGTCTTTCTTTGCATGTCCCGAACAAGGTCAGGATATAAGGAGTTAGGGATTGATCTGGTTGAACCATTGCAAGATCAACCTCACAAAACCCAAATACCTCCCATGGTAGAAGAAAAGAAATATGAGGGGGCAGGAAATCCTTTCAAAATGTTGCTCGAGGAAGCCTTCGAGCGATAGAGGGATGTGATGATGGATAACTTTGCCCAGATCCTTCGACAACTACCCACAGGCGATGCTTCTTCATCCAATAGCCACTCTAGAGGCACCACTCCTCTTAAGGTACAAGTTAACTTCAATATTCCCATATTCAAAGGCATGATAGATGTAGACGTCGTAGATAAATGGCTAAATTTGTTGGAAGGATATTTTTCAGTTCATGAATTTTCCAATCGGTAAAATATTACTTTTGCACTTCTCAAAGTTGCCCCAAACATCAAGGACTAGTGGGAAAACTACTGTGAACAAAAGGACGAGAGTGAACCCTCAATATTTTTAGTCGTGCCCACTTGGAATTATTTCCGATATGCCATCAAGGAACAATATTACCCTCTCTAGAGCTATGAAGAAAAATACATAAAGTGGACCATGCTACAACAGGGAAGGGATTAAGTTGTGCCAGAGTTCACAAATATTTTCCATACCCTTCCCACAAAGCTCGGTATCAAGGATACTGAGTGGCATAAGGCGCTCAAGTACCGCGACTATCTACACAAGTACATCCAGGACAAGATGGAGTTCCTAGAAATTTCAGTGCTTAGCATGGTGCATCGATATGCCGTCAAGATTGAGAAGAAGTTTAAATGGAAGAAGCGGGACTTTGGATCTGCAAATCCAAAGCAAGGAAAAGGCACCCCCAAACCACAGAAAGAAGGACCAATCCAAGGCGAGGCTAGCCAGGATAGCTAACAGAAGTCGCAAGAAAAGAAAAACACCACAAAGAAGAAGAAGGAAGTGGGAAAATGGTGTGAATTACATAAGATCTCCACTCATAATACAAGTGAGTGTTGGACCAAGCAGTCACTAGTGGTTGAGTTGAAGGCTTTTGAATTAGATGCAAGTTCCGACTTTGAATCAGAACCCGATAAGGGAACTGACAAAGGGAAGAAACTCATTTATTTGAAGCCCAGTACCACCGTGGCCAGCACTAAGATCCATAAGGTTGAGCTTGAAGATCCAGAGGAGGGGGAACGCCTCTTCCACTCACAGATGTGGGTGAAGTGTTCTCTACTGCAGTTCATTTTTGACAGCGGGAGCCAAAAGAACCTCATTTCAATAGAGGTCATGAAGCAGTTGCACCTAAAGACTACATCACATCCACAACCATACACCATTGGGTGGCTTCACCAAGGACGAGATCTTCGCATCATCTAGCAGTGTCGCCTTCCCTACAAAATTAAGCCCTTCACGGATGGGGTCCTATGTGATGTTGCTCCTCTTGAAGTTTGTGATGTATTGTTAGGAAAACCATACTTGTGGAAGCAACATGTTGCATATGAGTCTATACCTCACTTTGTGATTATTACTTTGGATAATAAGTTGTAAAGGATATTAGAGGTAGCCCTGCCTACCACTATCTCTTTGATCACTACAAAGTAATGCAGTTAGATCATTTCCTAGACCAGGAAATTTGTTTTCCTTATGATCCACCCCCAGGGAAAGAAGAAGGTTGTGGCCAAAACTTCCAGGTAGGGCTTCTCTACACAACAAAAGATGGACAAGGTCATGGAGGAGTATAGGGATATTTTCGCCTCATCCACAGGGGTGCCTCTGCACTATCAGGTCAAGCACTCCATCAATCTGACCCTGGGTGGGCTGCTACCCAATGGATCGATCTATCAACGCTCTATTTTGGATAACAATGAGATCAAGAAGACGATTCAGGAACTATTGCAAAAAGCGAACATTAGGCCATGCTTATCACCTTGTCAGAGCCTGATTGTATTAGTATAGAAGAAGGATGGGACCTGGAGGCTCTGTATTGACTATTGGGTGTTGAAAAAGATCACTATTTGGAATAGGTACCCAATCCCGCAGATTGATAACCTTCTGGACTAGCTCAAAGGGGCCAAATATTCCAAGAATATTTACTTGAAGTTAGGTTATCACCGGGTGCCTATCAAACCCTTTGATGTGTGGAAGATTGCCTTCAAATCTAAGGAGGGACTTTTCGAATGGTTGGTCATGCCGTTTGAATTGACAAATGCCCCTAAAACCTTCATAATATTGATGGACAACATCTTGTGAACCTTAACCAATGCATTCATGGTGGTGTATTTAGGTGACATCTTTATCTTCATCTAGAGTTGGGAAGAGAACCTCCAACATATTCGAGAGGTCCATCAAATTTGGTGACAACACAAGTTGTGTGCTAACTTAGAAAAATACACCTTTGGCCTGACCCAGGTTCAATCTCTGGGATACATCATTGATGAGCAGAGTGTACAAGTGGAACCATCCAAGATACAAGTCATTCAGGATTGGCCAACTGCAACCACTCTAATAAAGCTCAGCAATTTACTTTGTCTTTCCTATTTCTACCATATGTTCATGTTGGGGTTCTCTCATATCACTTGGCCTTTAAGTGAAGTCACCAAGGGTAGAGAAAAAGAAAAGTTTTTTGGGTCAAAAATAAACAAAAAGCGTTCTTCGAGTTGAATAATCGCCTCTGTTCTGCACTAGTGCTCACATTACTAGACCAACAACAACCATTTGAGATTGAGACAAATGCCTCCGATTATGCTATGGGTGTGGTTCTTACTCAACATGGGCATCTAGTGGCTTACAAAAGTGAGACATTTTTAAACACATTCTGAAAGTACCCCATTTACGACAAAGAAATGTATTCCATTGTGCAAGCCTACCATCAATGGAAGCATTACATTATCGGGAAGGAAACAGTCATCCACATAGACCACCGACCTCTACAGTTCATACAAGAACAAGGGAATTTGTAGAATGATCACCATCAGAAATGGTCCACCTATCTACAACAATTATATTTAAGCATTAAGTATAAGAAGGGAAGCACCAATAACGTCATTGATTGCCTCAGTCGACCGCTAGTCATGGCACTAATCACTGTGCTCGACTCCTGTGGGCACAAGACATCGGGGTGGCCACATATTTACAAGAGCGATTCAAAATTCGACAACATATACATGACACTCCTAGAAGGGAAGAAAGTTCCAAATTGTCACCTTCAGGATGCACTACTATGCCACCTAGGACACATTTGTGTTCCTTTAAGAGAGCGTTCCAAGATGATTTTGGAGGCACATTATGGTTGGGTCACTGGACATTTCGAAGTAGAGAAAATAGTGGCGGTATTGTAGAATTATTTTTATTGGCTGTAACTTCGTGAGGATGTTGGGAAGTACATGAGATCCTACACTACCTATGTGATTCCCAAACCAACCATCAAGAATCAAGGCCTGTATACTCCTCTACCTACTCCTAGTCGACCTTGGGAATTTGTCTCCATCGATTACATGTCAGGCCTTCCTTCTACTAAGAACGACAATGATCTCATTATCGTGGTCATCAACAGATTTTCTAATATGGCCATCATGGCAGCTTGCAAGAAGAGTATCACAACAGAGGCCACTGTTAAGCTCTTCTTTGAGAGAGTGTGGGTATACTTTGGGATCCCACAATCTATTTTCTAAGATAAGGACAACAAATTCCCAAGTGCATTTTGGTCAAGTCTCTGGTCGATGTTGAATACAAAACATACTAAGTCCACGACTTTCCATCCCCAAAATGATGGCCAAAAAGTGGTTGTCAACAGGATGATGATACACATTCTGCTCATGTACAACTTGAAGCAACCACACACATGGGGTGAAAGTCTCCCCTATGTCCAACACAACTGCAAAAGAGCTCTCCACAGCTGAATTGAACACAACCCCTTTCAGGTAGGGTTGGGATTTAAGCCATTATGCCTCATTTATGTGGCCATATGATTTGTAGCCACTCAGGTAGATTCAGCTCACATTCAATTCGAAGCTGAAAGGGCTAACAAATTCATTGAGCGCATTAAACACATCCACCAACAGGTCCATGATATATTGGATAGATCCAATGCTAAGTAAAAGCAATGCCATGATCAACATCAAGTGTTGCACAAGTTCTAGGTAGGCAAAAACGTTTGGCGAAATTTTCAAAAGGAGCGCCTTGATGGACCCCACCACAAGCTTTGCTCGCTCTGATATGGGCCATACACCACCACTAAGGCCATCAGTGACAATTCCTTCAAGCTTAACATGCCACCATTCCTTGGTATGTACCTAGTGTTCAATGTAGATCGCCTTTAGCCATACTTTGCACCGTTGTTGGACACATCTGACATTGTAGAACAACTCACAACAACAGAGCTCACCCCGGACTACATGGAACAAGCCACAACTGATCAGATCATGGACACACAGATTAAGAACACTCGCTAAGAGAGGATACAATTATATCAAGTTATTAAAGCTGGTCAACTCCTTCACCAAGGCAAGTGGTTCACTAGGGACCAGGTTCAACAAAAATTTCCTCACCTCATGGAGGCTCTACACGCAATGGGGACCATTGCTTCATAAGGGGGGAGGAATGATCCAGGTGGATATTGGTGTCCACCAACCTATTCCACCTAGACCCCTTAGTGAATTTCATCTCTTTCCTTGTTCATTTAAGCATTTACTACTTTTAGGATTTTTTTGGGTCCTAAACTTCTGGAGTAGTTTTGACCCCCTAAACGGCATTTTTTTGGGGTTTGCGATAGGCCTGTTGCCATAGCTGGGCACCTGCGGTGAAACCTGTATTACTCAGTGAGAAATTTTCAACAAGGTACCGTACGCGCCAAAGGGAGATAATATGACCAAGCTACGACCCTAGGAAGTTGGCTGCCCAACTAACCCCAACGGGGCCCACAAACTCTTGGTGTTACATCTCTTGGGGTTAGGGTTTTGGTTGTTTAGGGTTTTCTCATGTTTTCCAATAATAAATAGGCCCTTATGCCTCATTATAACACAATTTAGAGGCATGTAGCCACAACATCTCTTCTCAGAGATAAGCTACCATCGCTCGAGCTATCTTATTTCCATTCTATTTGTAAGCATAGTTCAATATTTTTCTATTGATGAAATGAATTGTTTTTCTATTGCATCTCTATGTTTATGATTATTTATGTAAGTTTTTGCATTACTCTTTAATTTTGGATCAAAAGGTTATGTTTATAATCTATTATGTTACTCATTGAAGCCAAGGAAAAAAAATGAGTTATGGTGATCAGGCTGATACTTCGAATGGGGCTCCCACTTTGAATAGTGTGAGGTCTAGCTAGGTCTTCATAACTGGGAGAACCCCTCAGTTGACAAATTTCCAACAATGTCAATGCCTCTATATCATTGTCCACAATTGTCCTTGGTATTTTCCTCTTCCTCTTGCTTAGTGGCCCCAAAGGTTCTTGCATTACCAACACAAGACATATTAAATTCTAGTTTTCAATGCCAAGCCTTTTGCTAGCTCGGGTGGCTTCTCCTTTGTAGTTGACTACATGCAAGAAATTAAGTCTCACATACTTAAGAAATAAAGAAGGATTCAATGCCACAACTCACTTGCATTAAACAAGATTTGGTTGGTTGTTGCATGTTGAGGGACTAATAACATCATCCTACATAGAGATATCACCACCACATCATTTAAAACTAAGTCTACAAAGGCCAAAGAATAGAGGTTAGTATCACCACCTAGTTCCTGAAATGTGGCTAATAATGTCATTGGGTTTATAGCTTAGATAATGGTGTCATCGTTCAACTCATCTTAATTTACTTGTATTTGTGTTACTCCAGTCGTCTAGAGGCATACATTCCATTCCCAAGAAATGCACCAAAATATTATTGTTGGTTCCCATTTTTGACCAAATCCTCTCCTCCTTTGTGTCTGTGTCTAAATTACTAGAAAGTAATGAATATTTGGTGATTCTGTCTACAAATTTCATTCATAAAATTGGATCTCTGAGACCAAATTCCAAGTTACCGTTAAGAAAATTGCATGTTCCTACCAAGAAAACTTTGTTTTTATGCAAAACCATAGAGCCCATGTTGTTGGAAAGGTAGAGGAGGAAAGCACAAAATACACCCAAAAAATGTGAGATGTTTCTCAATTACTCTATTAACCAAAAACTTGATTCTCTCATATACATCCATCTAGGTATAACTCGCCTCCCTTCTTGCCTCTCATTACAATGACCCAACAAATGGTATATAAACACCAAACTTACTAAATATGGAATCATGCAAACTCTAACTAGGCTTGACTTTTCTCTAACTAACTAGTTCATGCAAACTCACACTCGACTTGAATTTTCTCTAGCTAACTACTTCATGCAAACTCACACTCGACTTGACTTCAAATATTGTATTTGACATGTTTTTGTTAACTCAACTCAACTCTTCATGCATTGCATACATACGAGAGTAATTACTATTTATAACACTCCCCCTTAAATATGATCGTATGACTCAACCTTAACTTAATCATGAATCAACATAAATTAAACATGCATGTTGGTCTAAGTCTTGGCTAGGATTACAATGACTTGAAAAAAGTTTACAATTCCATTTTTTTTCCAAATTTTGTATGCTCAAAACTGCTTCATTCTTAGTTGTGCTTTCTTATAGTAAGCTCCATATTTCTTCACTTGTTACTGCTGCAATTTTTCTTTGAATTCTCTTATATTTGTTCTAAAATATAATTTATATTTCTAACTCTATCTTCTACAACATCATTTTCAAATATTTTTTCACTCATGGATTTTTGCCACAACCCTTTATCTTCAAACGGTGAACTTCATTCTTCTTCTTTCGCTTCATATTCATGAACTTCTTTTTTCCATATTTCTTTATAGAAAAATTTCATCTCTTCTTGAATCGATTACTAAAAGGTTGTTTCAATGCATTATTTTTTGTCTTCTGAAATTTCCATGTCCTTTCCTGCATCTTTTTCTTCATATTCTCTTTTAGCTATAATTGTAACTGGTTTGTTGTCATGTTTACTTTGACACTCAAAATCAATGTTGAAAATATGTTCATTACACTTTTCTATGAGAGACTTCTCCTCTTCCTCTTCCTTCTCTACCTATGTCTTCTCTTCCTCTGTTGTTGCATCATAATATTCATTTTCAACTTCTTTAGCAACCTCTACTGCTACGAACAAGTTGTCTTCTACTCGGCTTCTAGACACAATGGGGCTTCTCTCACCAAATAACAACATATCAATGAGATATTTATATTGCATCATCAACAAACACTCATAATTAATTAATTTTTCTTCGTCAAAGTTAACTTCAACAATTTAAATTTATATATCTACCAAACCACATGCTCCTCCATTGGTAGCTTTATCTATTCAAAACACGAAAACTACTAGTTCAAGCACTACTCCATGAGTAGTTCCAACTTTTGCTTCATAAATTGCTACTATAGTGGCAACTTCAACCTTCTATTCTTCATCACTCATGGCACTTTCCATATTTCCACATTCAGTCCTTGTTCCAAAAAGGAGACCAAAAATGTCATCAATATAATTTCCATCCACTCTATGGCAAGATATCCGAGAATGCATGCACTCATTAATGATTTCAAGTTCATTGAATTCATTTGCAAAGTCTATTACTAGAGTAACCAACTGACAACTCACTTTGTAGTTATCATCCACATGTGTCTCGTCACAATGGAATTTACCATCATCTTCACCATCTATGTTACTGATCGAGACTTATGCATGAACACAACGAAATATAGATATAAACATAAACACAAAGATACAGCAGAAATGAAATTTCATTTCATTAATATCAAAGAGCTGAAATACGCTTACATACAGAATGGAAATAAACTAGCTTGGGTGATGGTAGCTTATCTATGAGAAGAGATGTGATGGGTACATGACTCTAAACTATGTTACAATCATGCTAGAAGGCCTATTTATTGTTGAGAAACAATTGGAAACCTTAAACATCCAAAAACTGAACCCTAGGAGATGAAGCAATAAAACTATGGGCCTTGTTGGGGTAAATTCATACATCAACTTCCTCGGGTCATAAATTTGGCATATGATATGTGTTTAACATGTATGATACCTTGTTAGAAATATATATCCAAGGAATGTAAATTTTTATTGAAAACATTAGTTAAAAGACCATGTTTTCCCGTTTTACAAAACAACTTCGTTTAGGGCCTCAAAATGACTTCGGAAGTTCAGGACTCGAAAAGCTGCCAAAAATAGTAAATGTGCTACAATTAGGGAAGCTGAAAAAATAAAGAAACAATGGTGGGGGTCCAAGAGGAGTAGGTGGGTGTCCACCAATATCCATCTAGATCAGTCCTCCCACCTTAGGAAGAAATGGTCCCCATTGTGTTGAGTGCCTCCATGAGATGGGGAAACTTCTGTTGAACTTGGTCCGTGGTGAGCCACTTGCCTTGGTGTAAGAGTTGGCCAGCTTTGACAACCTGATATAGTTGGATCTTGTGATGGTGATTGTTATTGATCTATGTGTCCATGATTCGATCAATTGTGGTCTATTCCATGTAGTTTGGGTTTAACTCTATTGGTGTGAGATGTTTTGCAATGTTTGATGTGTCCAATAATGGTGGAAAGTATGGTCGAAGATGGTCCACATTGAAAAATGGATGCAGGCCAAGGAATGGGGGAATGTTACGCTTAAAATCATTCTCCCACAACCTTGGTAATAGTGTAAGGAACATATGGGAGTGGTTTGAGCTTCTGATGGGCTCTAGTAAGGCGTTCTTTCTGCAAATGCAACTAAATTTTGTTGCCCACCTGAAACTTGTGTGGAACCCAATGTTGATCATGTCATTGCTTGTACTTGGCATTGGGCTTCTCCAACATGTCATGAACCTACTGGAGAATTTGCTAGATGTGTTTAATAAATATTCTTTCTTTATTAGCCTTAAATAGTAAATGTGTGGATTATGTCTTTGTAGTCACATGAGGCATGGAAACATCAATCACACACATTGGTTGAAATTCTAGACCCACTTGAAATGGATTGTGACCAGTTGAGCTATGGAGAGCTTCGTTATAATTATGTTGCACATAGGGAAGGATCTCATCCCAGGTTCATGGATTCTTGGAGTTGTACATGCAGAGTATGTGCACTATCATCCTATTGACAACCCCTATCTGGCCATTAGTTTGCGGATAGAATGCAGTTGACTTGGTGAGCTTGGTGTCCCATAGTGTCCAGACGCTTGACCAGAATGTTATCATGAACTTGCTATCCCAATATGATACAATGGTCTGCGATATCCAAAAATGTACCCACACTCGTTCAAAAAAGAGTTTGGCAGCGTCCTCTGCGATGATACTCTTCTTGCAGGCTGCCAACATAGCCATCTTAGAAAATTTGTCCGCGACGAAAAATACATAGTCATTACCATGCTTGGTAGAAGGGAGGCCAGACAGATAGTCCATGCAGATGGATTCCCAAGGCTGGTTGGGAGTAGGAAGAGGAGTGTGCAAACCTTGCTTTTTTATGGTTGGCTTGGAAATGGTGTAGGTAGTGTAGGATATGATATATTTCCCAACATCCTGTTGGAGTTTTGGCCAATAAAAGTAATTATAGTACAACCACAGTTTTCGCTACACCAAAGTCTCCCATGACTTGACTTTAGTGTGCCTCCCAAATCAGCTTGTCACAGTCACTTAAAGGAATACAAAGGTGGCCCAAGTATCATAATAATGTGTCCTTGAGGTGGAAATCATGAACTTTCTTTCCATCTACTAGCATATACTATGTGAAGGTGAACTATGGATCATTTTTGTATAGTTGCAGTCATCCAAAGGTATAGTGGCCACAAGATTTGAGAACAATAGTTAGTTCTGCAACTGGGGGCTAGCTGAGGCAATTTGTAACATGGTTGGCGCTGCCCTTTTTGTATTTAATGTTCAAGTGGAATTGTTGCACATATGTAGATCAATTATGATGGTGACCATTCTACAACTTCCCTTGTGTTTTTATAGACTCAAGAGGTTGGTGATTGGTGTGGATGACTGTTTCCTTCCTCGAAATGTAATTCATCCATTGCTGACAAGCCTTCATGATGGAATACATCTATTTATCATAGGTGGGGTAATTCTGAATTGTATCAGAAAGTGTCTCACTATGATAGGCCACTGGATGCCCATGCTGGGTGAGGAGTATACCAGTAGCATAGTCAGAGATGTATGTCTCAATTTCAAATGGTTGCTACAGGTCTAGAAATGTGAGTATTGATGCATAACATAGGCGATGCTTCAACTCAACGAATGGATTTTGTTGGGACTCAGACCATGAAAACTTTTTTTTTCTCTCTACCCTTGGTAATCTGACTCAAAGGCCAAGTGATATGAGAGAATCCCAACATGAACCTCTGATAAAAATTTCCAAGGCCCAAAAAGGTGTGAAGCTTTGTTAGAGTGGTTGAGATTGGCCAAATCCCAAATGACTTAGATATTAGTCAGATCCACATGCACAACCCATATATTGGACATGATTCATTCCAAAGGTGAATTTCTCCAAGTTGGCACATAGTTTGTGCTGCTGCAGGGTTTGAAGGACCTGTTGAATGTGTTGCAAGTGTTCTTCCCAAATATTGTTGAAGATTAGAATGTCATCTGGATAAACAACCATGAATGAGTTGGTAAAGGGCCACAAGATGTCATCCATTAGCCTCATAAGAGTAGTAGGGGAACTTATCAACCTAAAGGGCATAACAAACCATTCAAAAAGGCCTTCCTTAGATTTGAAGGTGGTCTTCCATACATCTTTGGGATCTACTAGAACCTGGTGATAGCCAAACTTCATATCGATCTTACTGAAATACTTGGCCCCCTTGAGTTGTTCTAGCAGGTAATCAATCCATGGGATTGGATACTTGTCGTTAACAATGATTTTATTTAGTGCCCGATAATCAATGTAGAGACTTCAGGTCCCATCCTTCTTCTATACAAGTACAATCTGTCTCCCACAAGGTGAGGAACTTGGTCGGATGTGCCCTTTTTGCAGCAACTCCTGTATTTTCTGCTTGATCTCTTCATTTTCTAAAGTGCAACAATGATATATCATCTCATTGGGTAGATGTGCTTCGAGAGTCGAATCAATCAAATGCTTGATCTAACAGTGCAAGGGTACCCCTTTTGGTAAGGAGAATATGTCCCTGTATTCTTCCACGACCTTATCCCCCTGCTTCTGTTGCATGGAGGAACCCTTCCCGGGGACCATGGTTGTGGCCACGATCTTCCCCTTACTTTGAGAGTGAATCGGAAAGAAAAAGATTCCTAGTCTAGGAGATGATCTTACTGCATTTCTTAGCAAATAACAAAGAGATGGTAGTAGGTGGGGCTACCTCTGGTATCCTGTATAAATTAACACCCAAAGAAATAATAACAGTTTGAGGCCTTGAATCATATACAACATGACGCTTCCACAAGTATGGTTGGCCTAATAATAAATCAAAAACTTCAAGAGGAGAAACATCACACAATACCTCATCTGTGAAGGGCTTGATGCTCTAGGGAAGGCGACACTGCTAGTTGACATAGATATCTCATCCTTGGTGAAGCCATTTGATGGTGTACGGTTGTGGGTGTGGTGTGGTCGGTAGGCTGAACCACTTCACAACTTCTGCTAAAATGAGGTTCTTTTGGATCCCGCTGTCGATAATGAATTACAGCGATGAACCCTTCACCCACATCTATGAGAGGAAGAGACACCCCCCACCCTCTGGATCTTCGGGCTCCATATTATGGATCTTGGTGGTGGAAATAATGGCCTTGGGCTCTGCATTAATAATCTGCTTCCCTTTGTCATTCCCCTTGTCAAGTTCTGACTCATAGTTGGAACATGCATCTGATTCCGAAGTCTTGATCTCAACCACGAGTGACTGATTGGCTCGATACTCACTTGTGTTGTGTGTGGATCTCTTATCGAACTCACAACACTTTCCAGTGTCATTCTTTGTCCTCGTGGCATTGTTATTTTCTTACAACTTCGATGAGTTGTCCTAGGTCACCCCACCTTGGCCTTGTCCTTTGTTCTACAGTTTAGGGGTGCCTTTCCCTTGCTTTAGATTCGCAAATCCAAAGTCTCACTTCTTTTGTTTAAAATTCTGCTTGATCTTGACAATGTATCGGTAAGAGGCACCAAGAGAGGAGATATCTAGGAACTCCATCTCATCTTGAATGTATTTGTATAGACAACTGAGGTACTTGAGTACCAGATGCTACTTAGAATCCTTGATAACACTCAAAATACTTGATACTGAACTTCGTGCGAAGGGTATGAAAAATATTTGTGAACTTCAGAACGTCTTGGTCCCTTCCCACAAATAGTACGATCCACTTTATGTACTTATCTTCATAGCTCTCGATAGGGTAATATTGCTTCTTGATGGTGTCTCAGAAAGATTTTCAAGTGGCTGTGACTGAAAATAGTGAGGGTTCGCTCTCATCCTTCTGCTCATAGTAGGTTTCGCACCAGTCTTTGATATGAGGGGCAACTTTGAGGAGTGCAAAAGTAATATTTTCTCTATTCGAAAAATCATGAACTGAAAGATACCCTTCCTACAAATTTAATCATCCATCTATGATGTTTGCATCTAATTGGCCTTCAAATATGGGAATATCAAAGTTGACTTGCACCTTGAAGGGCGTGGTGCCTCCAGAGTGGCTGTTGGATGAAGATGCGTCGCCTGTGGGCATCCGTTGAAGGATTTGGACAAAGTTTCCATCGTCACTTTCCTTTATCTCTTGAGGGCTTCTTTGAGCAATATTTTGAAGGGATATCTTGCTCCCTTGTCTTTCTTTTCTTCCGCTATGGGAGGCCGTCCGGGTTTGTGAGGCTGGTCTTGCAAAGGTTCAACCAGTTCAAGCCCTAACTCCTTATACCTTGACCTCATTGGGGACATGCAAAGAAAAATAGAGAAAGAGTAGATTGCTTTGATACCACTCATCCAAAGTTATACAGGAATGCAACAAAATATAGATATAAACATAAACACAAAGATGTAGCAAAAAGAAAACTTCATTTCATTAATATCAAAGAAATGAAATATGGTTACATACAAAATGGAAATAAACTACCTTGGGCGATGATAGCTTATCTCTAAGAAGAGATGTGGTAGCTACATACCTCTGAACTATGTTACAATGATGCTTGAAGGCCCATTTATTGTTGAGAAATAATGGAAAACCTTAAAAATCCAAAAACCTAACCCTAGGAGATGAAGCAACAAAACTATTGGCCCAGTTGGGGTAAATTGGTACATCAAATTCTCAGGGTTGTAACTTTGGCATAGGATCTCCATTTGACACGCACGATGTCTCGTTAGAAATATCTATCTGAGGACTATAAATTTCATCTACAAACATGAGTTAAACACTCATGTTTACACATTTTCTAAAAAAACATCGTTTAGGCCTCAAAATGGCTCCAGAAGTTTAGGATTGAAAAACTGTGAAAAATAATACACTGTGCTACACTTAAGGAAACTGAAAAACTGAAAGAAACAATGGCGGGGTCCAAATGGAATAGGTTGGTGGCCACCAATATCCACCTAGATCAGTTACAATGTAGTTCTTGAGAAACTATATGCTCTTGCTCTTCTTCACAGACAGATGCTTTAGCTTCTCTCTCTGTAATATTTTTTGCATCATCTTCATCCAAATGAATGTTTTCATAATGGGTTCCCTTTTACAATCTTCATGACCATCATTCACATTTGAGTGGGATTTTCCAAGTTTTGTTGTCCTCCTAGAGTCTTGCTCATTTACTCTCAGATCTATAGTTGACTTCTCTATTAATTCTTCAACAGATTGTAACACAATTTGCTACTGCATATCACTTTCCTTTGTACCAAAATTTTTCTTCCAGGATCTTCCATGCTTCTTGGGACATGCAAATTTTTCTGCATTGCACAAAACTTCTCATCCAATGCCTATTTTGTAAGGTACAATAATAAAGCATCGGATACTTCATCATATGGGTTGTTATATTGATACTCAAATAACTCCTTACATCGAAGAAAATTTTTCATTTGAGAAACCAAAAATAAAAAAATTACAACTAAATTTTGGAAGTGTTACTAGATCCATCTTGATCCATTCATCCTTGAATTGTTCTACTTTAGTTTCTTGTCTTTTAGGTTCCTTAGTTGTGGCGAGAACCTCTATGAGCTCTTCGAAATACTTTGGCTCCTCTTTTCAATTTCTTTTCTTGGTCTGCTTTAGTATTGCTTTGTGACCCATGACTATTATCTTTTTTTTGTCTTCTATCTTCTTTCCTTATTGTGTTAGTATTCTTTCCATATTGGCTTTGAAAAAAAATGGTTTTCAATATGAGCCCCATAATTTACAATTTTCACCATATTTACCTATCCTTATCATACAGAGCGATTTTTCAAACCCAAAACACTGTCATGGTTGAAAAACAAAAAAATTTTACAAACAAATACACCTTTTCAAAGCCCTAGACTCTCATTCAAATAAAACCCCTTATTTTTAATATTTTAATAAAAAACAAAAAAACACTATAAAATTTTTCGAAAAGGAAAAATATTTTAAAGCACTTTTTTAATATACTTTAAAAAAAACTTTAAAATCTCCCACCTAAAAAAATTCAATAACTATTTTTAAATATCTCTCAATCCTTTGGAAAAACCTTTCGAATGAATTAAAAAAAAAAAAGCTTTAATATCTCCTTTGAAAAAACCTTTCCAATGATTTTGTTTTTTAAATATTTAAACTTTCCACGAGAAACCTTTGTAAATTCTAAACTTGCTATCGTACCTTGCGATGTATGATGGTCGCATTAGTGTTAACGCTTTATGACAAGGAGCTTCCGTATTAGAGAAAATCACCTCAAAGTTGGAGAGGTGGACGACACATGCAATATCAAGTCTCTTATGTTATAACACGGGTGCATTAGCACCCAGGGTGCGCTGCTATTGTCGCCCCTCAATTTTTTTTTCATTTAAAATACAACTCGCTTCTTCGTAGCGCTCGTTCTCCTGAATCTCTTCTTTTTATACGACGGTGGCTCTACAGGCTACTCACCTGCTTAAATAAACCAAGTTCATGGATATTCTAGCTTCTCGAATCATGTACCTCACTTCGATATTTTTCCTTGCTGAGATATTTCTCCTTAGCTCTCATACTAATCAGTTGGAAATCCAGAGAAGGAAAGCATAAAATATATATAAAAAATATGAGGTGCTGCTCAATTACTCTGATTACCAAAAATTTGATCACGAGTTGTGCTTCATCTGATTTCTTACTTCTCATTACAATGACCCAACCATGGCTATATAAACACCAAACTTACTAAATATGAACTCAGGCAAACTCTAGCTAGACTTGACTTTTTCCACTAGCTACTTCATGCCTCACATTCAACTTGACTTCTAATATTAGACTTTACTTTTTTTCTTAATTTACTTCAATTTTTCATGCATTGCATGCATACATTACTCTGTCTAACAGATGCGCAATTTTATAGATCAGATAAAAACAATGGGCATACACTGATAGCGACCCTTGGGTAAAAACAAAGAAGAATCAATGGTGATATATAATAAAGTTCATACAATGCTCATTCATAAAAAAGTTCTGAAAAATTTCGGCCCTCTGCCGGTTTCGATCCTCGGAAGTATCCTACTTCAAAAAAGAATAGGATTTGCAAAGAATAACACGAAGGTCACAATAATGTAAGTGATCCGAAAATATAAGTTGGACTTTTGACAGGGACCATTTCTCAAGATTAAGTGATTTGAAAATATAGGTTGGCCTTTTGGCAGTTTTCCACACCATTTTGCCATTTGAGGTTCCTCTACGACAACAATTTGGTGTACAAAATAACTATATAAAACCATAACATACAACAAATAGATTTATTCTCTAGCATATTTACTCTCCACGCTTTTTGATTTTGGGCTCTCTTGTGAGGTAACAAGCTCTGATAGAAAAATAAAATTATTTAGTATATATTTGATTAAATATATTTTATTAATCAAATAATGTTACATATAAATATATGGATTGTTATTTTAAAATAGAAAGATTTTGTTGAACATGCAATCACTTAGTCGAGAGAATATCTATCAAACATCATTTTAGTGAGAATCTTTATGTCAATTACAAAATCTGGGATTATCCAAAAATTTGAGGGTGAAGAGAGGGGTCAAACGATTAACCCATCTTGTGACACTGATATTTCAAGGTATTCTTGGAATCTACAATCTACATAAATTCAAGACCAATACAGGTGACTAAAAAAATCTATCAACCAAATAAAGCCAAAAATTTTCCAAACTAATAAAAATAAAATCTTTTTAAAATTATACACATAATGACTAATAATATCACACATTGAGACAAGTGGAAATTAACCTGGAAAGGAAAAAAAATGAGTGATTAGAGGGGAAACACACATTGAAACCAAATAGAGCAGCAATAATATATGACTAAGTTAGCCAACCAAAAGAGTAGTAAGGAGGTTTACATGTGTCATCTAGCCATTAAAGGAAATGTGCTTATGTGACAAATAAGAGAGTGAACATTTTGGAAATGTGAAATATATGAATATTCGTTATTTAAGTTTAATAACATCAGTTGTTTGAATTCACCTTTTACCTGACAAATTTATATTCTGGAATCTGCAAATTCTATATATATATATGCACAAAATGGTATGAAAGCCATGGAATAACTAAGTTCCATGATGAGGAAATGCGGTTGTAAACGAAATATTTCGTTGTAATCGTAATTGCAATAGTCTCCATAACAAACGCAAAATTCCATGAAAAGGATGATCACGTTTTATGTATAGGAGGAATATAAAAACTGAGAAAAGGGATGAGGCAATTGATAAAGGAGTTATATGATTAGCAGATTTGGTTGATAATAAAATGGAGGATTTTCCTTGATGATTAAGGTTGTATGCAATTCACTTAGCAGCGAGAATAGGTTCATCTACTACATTAAGCATGGATAATATATTGGGTTGTTACAGATTGGCCTTGATTAAGCAGGAGGAAACTATATTGTCAAGTAGGAAATAGCGTGGAATCCTTCATCTCTCAAGCATGCTTAAAGTCGGGGCAGGGCGAATGGAACCCTAGACGCCCGACCCCTGGTTGGTGCCTCACATTTTTCGACCATTACTGTGAATTTCTTTGTAGGTGACTCTGATGGTTTTGGTTCATGCATGACTACGGTGTGTGGTCTGGATTGGGATTTCGACTTCTTCTTGTGTTTTTGTTATGGAGCCTATCGTGCTGCTACCGTTTTTTCCTTCTGTCGCCGTTATGTTTGGCCCCTCCTGCTGGCGCACGGTCAGAAGGTTTTCATGCTTTGTTTTGGGCCCTATGACCTTACCCCTTTTATTGTTTGGCAGGTATCCTCTTGCTGCTGCGGTCGTTGGCGTTCGCTGGTTCGTGCTTGTTGGGATGTTGCCCTTTCTTTCAAGGCCTGGTGGTCGTTTGGGTCTTACCACTGCTCCTCTCGTCTTGTTTGAGGGCCTTTGTGCCCCATCTTCTTCTAGTTTCTTAAGTTGGGGTTTGTTGACCCAGCCTATAATCAGCGGCCAATTTTTAGACTTTGGTTTGTTGACTAGTAGTGTAATGGTGAGTGCCTTTTTTTGGGTTTTGAATGTTGCTCCCTTCAGGGTTTTACAATGGGCCTGTGTGACGGTTGTTTTTTCACTGTCTTGTGGCTTAGGGTTTGGCATTTTTCTTGGCTTTGGATGGTGAAGGTCGTCCAGAATGCATAATTTATGCATATGTAAAATGTAACTTTCTTCTTCGCAGATGCCCATAATGAATGGCCGCCCATTGTTGAACTATTTCTGGTGCTCCTTAAGGAGTTACTTTGAGGGATATTAATACCCCATATCTTAATATGGGTCATATATAATATATATAATATGAGAATTATGTCAACAGATATGCTTTATGCATACTACATCTAAACATCTTTTTATTTTAATAGATTTTTTTTTCTTTCTTTCCAAAAACATAAAAGCATGGATAATATATTTGCCAAAAATAGAATGATGGTCACTAAACCAAAAGACTGATGAGAAAAAGGTAGAGATTGCAAAAATTCGTTCTTATAGTTAAAAGGCATACACAGAATTCAGGATGATCTCGGCTTAGAATACTAAACATGCTTCGTATCAGAATTAATCAGTTAGATTCACTGGTCGACAAAGATAGTTAAGATTAACATTAGAAAGGTAGTGGGAAGATGAAGGATTGGGAAGATGAAGGATTGATAAAGAAATAGAGTTACATATATGTATTTTTGAGACAATGTAGAAGTGTACAATAAATTTGTATTCTCTTGAATGTGAGAAATGCAACTCATTTAGTGAATGGAGTCACGCGAGGTATTGATGCAAAGACCAAAAAGAATACAGATGGGAGCTACAATAAATGAAGAGTGAAAACACGCAATGAAATCGATCATATTTGACTATATCGTGATGATCAATGCATGAGAGGATAATTAGTGAATATGTTTTACAAGAAGTTAGTAAATTGAATGTACTTACGAAAACAACTTATCCAAAGGGATGCGAAGCAAACCATAAATGGTAAATTAAAATTGAATTTATTTACGAAAATAATTTATCTGAAATGTATCGGAAGAAAATATTGAATGGTAAATTAGAATCAATTATTACATGTAAGCAGCAAAAAAGAGATTGTGAAGAGAAACAATATAAGTGTTGGTTTATCTAATGTCTAACAATCTGCCTCCAAAGCGAGTCGGGTGTGTATTGAACTCGTGACCTATACTCTCATACCATGAAAAACAATGAAAAGAAATGTGGAGCAGAGATTGCTCTTCTCAATATTAAGAATCAATTAAATAAGATTATATTGAAGACATGAGTAATAAATCACTGCAGTGAGACTGAACTAAACTCAACAAAACTGGGCTGAACTAAAATAAACTATAACACTTGGATGAAAGTTATGACATGAGCTCAACAAAACTAGCCTGAACTAAAATAGAATGTGACATTTGAATGGGAAAAATCTTCTTAAATACAATAACATGTTCCTTTGAACATGGAAAAAAATCATATTAAGTGGTCCATGTAATAGTAGAAACTTTTGATAGTATTGTAAGATGATTGGGCATTGGGAAGCTAAGCATTGGAGGGTTCATCCAAAACTTCATACCAAGAATTACAAAAACAAGAAAGGTGTGTGGATAGTAAATATAAGAAAGGTGTACGGATAGTAAATATAAAGGAGGATGAAGTAATCCGTTCATTTCGATCACAATGACTAAAAATGACCTAAGGATTTACAAAGATATTAGAGATTATCCTCACTAGCGAAGCGGGAAAAAAGGTGATTCTAGCATCAATGTATGCCCCTATCTAAATTCTTCCTTCAATACTGCAGTAAAAAATTTCCTTCTTAGAAATGGATGGGACAACATTACATACCAGCTCACAATTTGGGATTTGTTCAACCTCCATCACGTCAAATGAAGAAAAAAAGCTTTATGTGGACTTATAGGAGAGGAATTCACTCAACTAACAAAAAAACAACTTGAGGATGATATCAAGTGTGGGTTTTTATTTTATTTACTATAATACACTTGAAGATCAATTAGCTAACAAATGAACTAGCTTTACAATGAGAAATGAAATAGAACTATTGGGTTGTAAATGGATTTTGGTCCTAATTTTGGTTTTTCTCATTTTTTTTTTGCAAGTTATAGAAAATATTTCTTCATGTCATTGTTGGTTAGTTTTCACGAATTAGTTCAACTTTGATTCTTGGTTTGTTGATCAGTAGTGGTGAAAATTGAAAAACAATGGTCAATCAAAGACATGAACATTATTTTAAATTTTTTTATGTAGGTATTGATTGGAAAGTGAGAATATTTTTTAAATCTCCATAGGTAAGCATTAATAGGCATCATGGAAGGTCCAATAGTCATAGTTGTAGCAAAGAACTTCTAAGGTATTCCTAAGTGGGGGATTCACTATTTTATTGGTTTACATTTAAACTCCAAACATATGATCACACACTATATCAACCTTCAACAAACTAAACCATAATCATTCACTCAACTACTACAATGAACCCTCACATATTGCCTTTTCCTTTGAGCATTGAATTCTCACATTAGGTCTTATTCATAAAATTTTGCGTTGTAACATTTTACTGTGTGGTGTTTTCTCATTTTGACCATTGTAGCATGACAAGGGTTTTCATGAGTTAGCTTTAGTGAAAGACTCAATTTAATAAAAAATGAAAATGATTTTGGTAATGAGTGTTGACCGACCAAATAGAGAATTTTTTTATGTGGATATTTCCTATCTAAGAGATAAATAAATCTATCTATAGAGACTTGATTTCAAAGATAAGAATTCAACTTGGCATCCAAATACTAGAGACAATCTCCATGTTTGTGAGACATAGATCTATCTAGGGAGAATTGAGTTCTAATATAAGAATTTGACATAGAATCTAGTCACTGCTAAGAGACACCATATCAGTGTTTGATAGTGAAAGAAACTTGAATGGAAAATATGGGAATGGATTAACATTAAAAAATTGTAAAAATATGGATATTGTAGAGTTTTGATATTCACAATAAGGAATCATTCAAAATATTTATGTATTAGTAGGAAATTTTTAACCAAAAGCTATAACCAAAGCGATAGAAAAAAAAAACATGGAAGCTAGAAATAATAGCTTGTGCACTTTAAGCACAAGAAAAAGATCTAAATGTGTAAAAAATACCATAATAGCAATTACATAACAAGGAAGAAAGAATGAAATTTCTTGGAAAAATATTATGTATCTCAAGGGACCAATTTTAATTACTTCATAACTCTTGTGTATATTAATTCTTGACATAAATAGATATTTATAACACTCTTTTAGAGGGAACCAATACACTCTAAGTCGGGGTTCCATAGTGCATACATACTAGAAAATACAAAATAAATTTCCCTTATTACCTAGTAGCCTAAAATTAGAGTATGAGACCTGTTGTAGTAGCTACAACCACCCTCCAAAATCTTTTCTTTGCTTCATTTTCGAGCCTCCCTCCTAAAATGTTAGAAGCTTGTCTTGCACTCCTTATGTACTTGTGTTTTCATTTCAATTTATCTTTCGCTTTACAGCTTGTGTCGCTTACTTTCTTTGCTATCTAACCAAAAGCTAACCCCCGTGACTTGGTTGCATCCAGTACTTGCTCTGCCTTAGAAAACTATGTAGTCATCGAGGACATCCAACTTTACTCTAAGGAATTATGCAAAGCAACCCAATAGTGAGCGTTGCTCTCAAGCATTGCGCAAATTAGCCCAACAATGAGGTTTGGCTCCAGAACTACAATGAACCACTTGATAATATGTCTTCAGCTGGGAAACTACGTAGAGCATGAGAGGCAACTAGAGCCACTCAACCCAGGAATTGCACAAAAGCATTCCCTCAACTATTGTCTGATGCATGTGCAGGTAGGATTCCCAGTTCCCTCCAGAACTGCGCAATTTCTCCATGCATGCATGGAAGCCTTTCCCGAAAAATAAAAATCAAAAAGAAAAAAATCATCCCTAAAAATAGGGATCTATTTTTAGAAATGGGAGTTACACTTGGGCTAATTTTAGAAACTGCTCCCACTTGTCACTTTTTCCTAGATTTTTGGTATGCGTGTCATAAACCCTAAATCGATCAAATCTATTTAATGGATGCTGCCAAAGCTCACTTGTACATTCGATCTTGGAGCTCTAGCATTCCCTAGGTATCTAGGAGCCTTCAGCACGATCGACACAACATTTCTAGGTAAGTTTTGATTTTCATTTCTTTTGCTACTTTTTATGTTGCTTTTGTTTCCTTGGCTTGTGCGAGTGTTGTTTTTTATGTTTTGTTAAATGACTACTGGCGTTTTAGTTTGTTTTAACCTGTAGAAGTGCTATTTAAAATCTTTCATTGCCTTTATTAAGCGTCGCATGCATAACCCTGCTTTTGCATTAATGGTCATCGTTGCAGGGACTATCCCCACCATCTTGGTTGTTTTTCCATTTGACTGATTTCTACACTTTCTTTGATTGCATACATGATGACCATTCACTCAGATCTACACCATCCTTTGCTCATGGATTTAGATCTACTCATTTTCAAGTTTCCCTTGGGTAGATCTGGGCTGCTTTGGCCTAGATCTAGCTCTTCTAGCATGCAATGCGCATTTTTGGAACTCAAGGCTCTACCTTGGCTCCAAGAATTACGTAGAGTCTATCATCCATTGACTCCAGTTGCACTCTACGTAGTTCCAAGAGTCAGTCTTGATCCTTTCCCACTGGGATTGCGCAATGCGCAGTCCCAGCCAACATCAAGCTAGACTAAACTGTGCATTGCAAAGTTCCAATCTACATCAAGCCACAGTAGAATATGCTCTACACATTTCTAATCATCAGTAGCTCTCACTAGCAGCTATGACTTCACAATGTGTAGATATAGTTGACAGTCCTTTACCTTGAAGAGACAAAACTCTGCAATCTTGCCCAGCGATTACCCAATTTGTTGCATGATTGATCCTTGAAGTGTTTTATGTTTTTAAGCTGAAATTTTCTTGTCATGAGAGTCTACTCTATCTCTAGGTACATCAACTGTCGAACAACTTCTCAGCACTATAGGCAACATGGTTTCCAAGAGAGATGTATCAAAGTATACTGTAGAGAGCAGCACTGGAGATGTAGTTGAATAGGTGCCAATGAACTTGCCCATCTATGCAGACACACAACTGTGCGTAGAGAAGGACATGAAGATTAGATCGGAAGAAATAAAGGACACATTTGCAGGCCATTTGAAGGAAGATCTGGAAGATCGACAATTCTATGTCAAAATTCACAAGTCAAGCTTGTAAAAGGTTGCATGTAGGTACCCCACCTTCTCATGCACATATATCATTCACTGGATTGTCTCACATACCGATCCTGAGACAATGACACTGAGCAGTACCAGTGGAATACAACTTGCCACCTTTAGGACGAAAAACTACCATCATATGTATCACTTTCTACAGCCGGTGAGCCACATGGATGTAATATTATTCACTCCTAACAATAATGTCAACACTAGAGACATCATGAAGCATTGGGTAAAAGAGACATCGAAGTTTAGAGTGACACCCAACTAGGTCTACAAGACAAAGTCACCCAGGAAGGCTTACCAACTCTTGGTCCTTTTTGCATGTCACTTGTATGGTCAAGAGAGCATAGAGGCCTTTCCACAGAGTTGGGTGGTAATGTTGGATCATTTGGAAAATGAATAATGGGAATTCAACTGGATTGACCTGTTGGCTCTTCAGCTGAAAGTGCATGTGTCTAATGCCCAAAGTCTACCTAAGGATGAGAAAGCAATATTCTTTATGTTTGTGTACCTACTTGATGCAATCTGTGCCTAGCAGTAGTTCCATGGAATGGGTTGGACATGGACACCATTAGAGGATGTTGTGAACATCTATTGCAAATTTCTCTTTGAGTGCAGCTACCAAGGATTCATGGAAAGGATCTGTGACCACTTCATCACCCTGTTGTGCATGATGATATTCAAACAGGATCCACCTTGCATGTCCCAAGAAGTGATGTAGGCATTGCTTAACATTGCAGATTGGTATGCGTCACTCAGTGGCACCTTCATCGGGATGTTTGGAGCAGAGAAGCCTCAACATGAGCCACCGAGGTTTTCCATGGACAAGTTGGTCATGCAAGAGGTTGCATATCACATCTCCACATGGTTATTAGTAGGAATTCACAGGAGGAAGAAGGCACCATGGCCTACTCTTTCTTTGCGGATTGGGTTGTATGAGGTCTGTAACTTGAAGGATGCGGATGCCAACAACAAGGACTTGGAGAAGTTTAGGTTCGGCACCAAGAGTTTCAATTCATATGATTCCCACTACATATACAAGAACCATTGTGTGAAGGTGTATTAGCCATGGATTCATGGGGCATGTGATCGGCTAGAGGAATATCCTCGGAGGTATTGCTACAACTCTTCTAGGCTTAATAAACCGGTCAACATGGCTGTAGAATGGAAAGAATCACTACATGAAGCAATACCATAGGAAGCAACAACAACAATAACAGTGAGTAGAAAAATGATGCAAGACAAAGGAAAGAGGAATATTTCCAAGAGCGCAGAGGCTGAGGAAAGCTACAACTTTAGAAAAGATTATCTTGTTGTAAAGTAGCTTTGGAGATAGAGGCAAAGAGGCGACAATCCAAAAGGAGAGTAGAATGGAGGAAGAGAGAGAAGAAAAGGTTGGGATATGTGGAGAGGAAGTTGTAGGAAACAAAAAATAAGCTAAAAGAAAAGAAAGAGCTCAGGAGGAGTGAAAGGGAAGAAAATAAAAAACAAGAATAGGAGGAAAGACAAGGTGCACTGACAAAGAAAACTGCGCTTATACAGGTTGAGACAATAGAGAAGTTAGCAGATGAGGAAGAGGGTGAGTAGGTGCAGGTTCAGGAATCTGATCAGCAAGTTGAATAGATGGTTGAGGCAATGGACATGGAGACAGAATAGGATCCACAAGACAAAGACACCGAGTTCATGTCGAGAGAATTTGAAGTTGCACCAGAGTCTTTGCCACCTCCAAAATCACAACTAGTCCTGAGCGAGCAAGGAGAGGTTGTTCTCCTTGATGATGATCCAGAGATGGATGTGCACAATATATCATTCGATAAGTCACAACATAGGTTTGTACATGCACGTAGAAAGCAACTCCCATATTATCACACATCACCTACACACATAGAGGAACGGGTGATTGTATCAGATGTTAGAAGACATCCAACTACCATGGCTGAGGCTTCTCAGGCTTATGCGAAAGCCACAAGTTCGATGATCAAGTTCTTGATAGTAGAGAAATATCGAATGGTGAAGGACTTGAAAGAGGCCAGGAAGAGAACAGAGCATTCTCAAGGATCTGCTATGGAAGAAATGAAGAAAGTAATACTTGCAGAGATATCAACTTTGGAAACCCCCATGTAGACATTGTATAGTATATTTTTCACCGTCCACAAAATGATTGTCCATCTATACGGTTTTCAGCAGCAGTGAGCGAAGATAGCTCAAACTCTCAAGGACATCCATGCAACTATTGCACATATACAAGAATGGACAATGAGGTACAATGGGGCCCCACTTTACTTGCACAATATGATGAATCCGAGGGCAGAGCTAGAAAAAGCATGAATTCATATGTTGATCCAGAACTATGAGCAACTCCCTCCGCTCATCACCAACATTGAGGCTTCGTATGCGCAATTGTACAGGAGTCTAGATGTCATAGTGAGGGCACACAAGATCCCTTCCATTATGACCCTCACTCAAGCCATGAGGAAGAACCAAGTCATGCTGGAGGTCGATGGGTACATAGAGTAGTTGATTAGTGGTCCAACCACACTCAGGGCAATGTTGTGCATGCTTCAGGATGATTTGGAAAAAGGTTTCAAAACCATATACCCGAAATCCATGGAGGCAAGAATTTTCTTCGATAAAGACATGACCAAACACTACGGGGACACAATAGCACACTACCAAGCTTAGTATTAGTTTGTCACCGAACACCACCATGAGGAGGTAACCAAGTTGGTCTTTCCCCAAGACCTCGAGTGATGTTGTTTGTCTTCTTAGGTTGACTCAAGCCTATTTTTGTCCTACATGGGTATATGTGGAAATTGTATTATTGTAAATATGCTGTAAGTAAAATTCCAAGTGTCACTAGTGGAATGTGAACAACCACTATGTAATTTGAAGAGTCATGAGGGTAGTCCAAGAGTTAAAGGGGAATGTCAAGGGTCACCCCATCCTTTTCTATATATAGAACCTCATAACTCATAATATGGGCTTTTGGGAAACAAGCGTTTGACTAGGCATTGCTCAGATAAGGCTTGGAGAGTATTTTGATGAGCCTTGGCTTCTCCACAGCATAGAGTGAGTTCATATCTTTGGAGGATTAGGAAGTGTTGACTATAATGTTCCATAATTGGGGCTAGTGGTTGTCAATGGTGTATGTATGGATGGGACTTTCACTTAATAATATAACTGAGCCAACACATTTTCATGCATATGTTGTTATTGTAGTTTGTCTATTCTAGTTACTTTAGTAATGTATGCTATTTCACTTATGCATTTGTGTATGAAATATTTTGTATACGATTATACAAATCTTGTTGAAGACGTGTTGTTGTATTAACCCATCACTTTGGATTGTGGACTATTCCGCTTCCATCCTGTGATGTCATTCAGATCTTATGTTCCTTTCAAGCTGCGTACTATTACAAGCTTCTAAGGGACACAATTCCTTTTCCCCTCTCTGTGTTAGAACCCTCATGCATCTCACTTGATTCGCTGCAAGGTTGACACACTTGCTTCCAACAAAGTTATCATACTTACCTCTGCACGCTACCACAATCAAGGCACTACTGCACTACCCACTGCTATGACTCCTACTCCAAACAATTTGAGGTCTAGTTGGGACTTCTTACTGGGGAGATCCCCTTACATGTTGGTGGGTCCATCACCATCAACATTTTTGGTACTAGAAGGAGGGACATATGGAAATATGAGTCCTCAAAGTCTGTTTTGAATCTCTGCACATCATTCATGACGTACATGACAATCTAAACTTTGACATGTTTTTCTCATGCACATGATTTTGAAGTGTCGAAGGACATCATTGATGACTTGTCATAAATAAAGTATGATGGTGAACGTAGATTAGCCCTGCTAAGGCATGGAGTTTCCTTCGCAGACTTCTATCACAGGAATGAAGTCCCCTTAGACAACATTTCCTATGGGTTGTTCGCTTACATGCTGTATGGGCATGATGACCAATGGTGTCGCACATTGCCTGCAGTATCTATTCACTTGTATGGTCACATGATCAAGGATTTAATCCATGCTTTCTATCATTATGAATGGAAAACACTCAACATAAAATTCTGAAATTACAGAAAGCACCTGATGAATCTCTTGCACAATTTTGTGTGTGCTTATTGAGTCTTGCTTTTCAAATCCCTGAAGATGAAATTGATTGGAAATTTATCAAGGAATGGTTTCCATATCTTCTTCACATACCTGAAAATCCTCATGAGTTAGAATCATTCAACACCCCCCCCCCCAACATACCTCAATGTTATAGCTACCAAATCTAAGATGGATAAGGTTGCTATCACTGGTGACCCACCATTCGCTCCTCATTAAACAACTCTATCTCCACAGGATGAGGTGGGAGAAGTTGTGAACCCATCTATTGAACTCTCAACTCCTACCACCCCAATTGCTCTGTATTTCTGCACAAATGTGGATTGCAAGCCTGTTGGTTGTCACGTGAACTTGTTTTCTCAACTTCCGTCGTCTCGTTCTGTTGATCCTCCATATTTTGGTGTCATGTGTTCGTCCATTACTGACTCCGTATGTGATGTTCACGAGGATGAAGTTGTCAATGGAGTTGGTGTTAAGAAGCCAACCTGCGTTGTCATTTTTGCTGAGTATGTGTGGGAATATGAAGAAGAACTTGCGGTGAAGGATGACATCCTTTTTTCCACACCTCGTCCTGTCTATCCTAACATTTTCTGTGATCCTACCATTTCTATTTTTTTTTGTGAAAATTCATTCCCGGATGTTTCTAATTTCGATTATTCATAGGACACACAAGATGTTAGTCCGTCATTTGATTGCGGCGAGGACAAATATTTCTTCCCAAATCTGCTCAATCTGTCATCTTTCATTTCTGGAAATTCAGAGGGTGAAAATTTATGTTTCCCATTAACTCATCAGTATGATTCATCAGATCATGAGGATGTCAATGTACATCTCAAATTTTTCGGTCATGTTTGTCATGATCTATTTACTCCTTCATTCGATCACGATGTTGGTTAAATTTCTATTGATATTTCTAAGCCATCGGTCTTTGATGATCTACCTGCTGATGAAGTGGAAACCCCTCAAGTTGTCAAGGAACTTTGACCTGAGATGATGATTATGTCAGGTTCTTGCAGTCTTGAGGTTAGTTCCACTTCTGATAAAAAATTTCTTGAAACACCTTAGGCTCCTCATCACTCTCCCGTCTACATTGAAAATCAATTTGATCCATATATTTCACTTCCTCCACTAGAATCACATGATCATATCGCTCATGCATTGGAGGAGTCATACGTAGCAAGTCATGCTGCGAAGCGAAAGTTTTCTTCTTTCTGCATATTTTCTCATTTTTGCATATCAAGAGAGTGTGCATGTTTGTCATCTACACATAGTGTGATGCAACACCTTGGTACGTCCGCAAAGTGTTTGTCTTGTGATTTTTCTCTTTTCTTTTTTGTGGACGCATTTAAACTTTGAGCATGTTGGTCTTCATTGTTTTATATTTCTTACTTGTTGGTTCACCTAAATATATTTCTTGTCAACCATGCCTTCACCAACATGGGCCAACCAATACGCCAATGGCTGCATTGGAAATATCACTTCACGTTAGTAGGCCCATGCACTGTTTAGCTTAGGAGTAGGTGTAGTGTTTGCTTTCTTGTTTTCTTTCACATTCTTTTTTTTCTTTGCTTACTTGTTTGATTTCATTTTACTTCTATCCTTTGTTTGCTTGCTTTGTTTGTTTGTTTCACACTTGTAGGATTAGCTTCACATGAAACCGTGTTTGGCTCTTAAGACAAGGAGGGTGAAGTAGAAGAGGACTTGTACAACTATCAACATTTGGTTATCCATTATCCAATCTCTTTATGAAGAGCTTACGTTCTTCAGTCGATGATACCCTGATGGAAAATATGTTCTGTTTAGAGTGAGTCTTGGTAAAAACACAACGCTTGCACTTTTAACTAGTACTACCTATTCTAGTCAGTTTTTCTATATTCGATTAACCCTTGTCAACTCAATCAAGTAGATTAAGGTGAGGGGGAAAACCTTAAAAAGTATGTCAGAGATATATATAACATACCTCTCTGAAGGGAAAACCTCTTCTACTCTCAATAAGTTGGGATCCTTCTTCCGCCTCATGAAAATAAATAATTGCCTATGCACAGTTCTTTGGAAAATGAAAAAAAAAGGCGAAAGAAGAGAAGGGCTTCCTGCACAGAGAGGTGAAGCAAGTAACTCTATCGGGGTACTGTCTAGGCTCACTAGGTAGCGGAAAGATGCTTGTGTTCCTGGAGTGACTCCACCGAGGTACTGTCTAGGCTTGCTGGCAACGGAGCAACACCAGAGATGAAACTAAAACTCTAATAGTCTACATTACTTGTGCATTAATACACCCCTTATACCTAATCGAAATAGCTAAGTTGACTTGTCTTGGTATGTGTGATGACCAATCAAGAGAATGGCAGGGACTATATCTTTAACTCAAGCTAGTGAGGAAGCCATGATGATCAAAGAATCAAACAATACTTCCAGAGGAGTTAGACTCACTTTACATGAGACAAGGTCCATACAGATAACTAGAGTTCTATCGATGTGTTGCCAATGTTGTAGAAGCTACAACCACCCTCCAAAATTTTTCCTTCGCCTCGTTTTGGAGCCTCCCTCCTCAAATCTTAGCAGCTTCTCTTGCACTGTTCAAGTACTTGTGTTTTCATTTGAATTCATCTTTCGATTTACAGCTTGTGCCACTTACATTCTTTGATGTTTAACCACAAGCTGATCCTCGTAACTTGGTTGCATACAGTTCTTTCACTTCCTTGGGAAACTCCACAGTCCTAGAGGGAAACCAACCTTGCTCTTAGGAATTACGCAGAGTAGCCTAGCAGTGAGCCTTTCTCTCAAGCATTGCGCAGATCAGCCTAGTAGTGAGCTTTGACTCCAACACTACGCAAACCTAACTAACTTCTTTTCTTTAGCTAGGAAATTACACAGAGCATGAAAGGCAAGCATAGCCACTCAGCCCAAGAATTGCGTAGAAGCATTCCCTCAGCTGTTGTTTGATGCATGCATTGGTAGGTTGCCCGATTCCCTCCAGAATTGAACAATTTATCCATGCGTGCATGGGAGCCTTTCCTGAAAAAATAAAAAAAGAAAAAAGCAAAAAATCCTCCCTAAAAATAGGGATCTATTTTTAACGCTGGGAGTTACACTTGAGTTAATTTTAGAAACTGCTGACACTTGTCACCTTTTCCTACATTTTTGGCATGCGTGTCATAAACCCTAAATCCATCAAATCTATTTAATGGATGCCATCAGAGCTCATTTTCACATGCGATATTGGAGCTCTGGAATTCTCGAAGAATCTAGGAACCTTCATCATGATCAACACAACTTTTTTGGGTAAGATTTTCTTTTCAAGTCTTTTGCTGCTTTTTTTGTTGCTTTTGTTTCCTTAGCTTGTGTGAGTTTTGTTTTTCATGTTTTTCTAAATGGCCACTGGAATTTTAGTTTTTTTTTTTAACTTGTATAATCACCATTTCAAGTTTTGCATTGCCTTTCCTAAGTGTCACATGCATAACCCTGTTTTTGTACTAACGGTTGACGTTGCGGTGACTCTCCCCACCAACTTCGTTGTTCTTCTGTTTTATTGATTTCTTCACTTGCTTTGATTGAATGCATGACCATTCACTCAGATCTACACCATCCTTTGCTCATGCATTCATATGTACTCGTTCTCAAGTTTCCCTTGGGTAGATCTAGGCTGCTTTGGCCCATATATAGCTCTTCCTGGTATGTACTATGCATTTCTAGAACTGAAGGCTATGCCATGGCTCCAGGAATTATATAGAGGATTTTAGTCACTAGCTTCAGTTGTGCTCTGCACAGTTCCAGGAGTAAGTCCCAAGTCTTACTCACTAGGATTGCGTAAGGTGTAGTCCCAACCAACATCAAGCCAGTCTAAACTACGAATTCTATAGTTCCAATCTATAACAAGTGACCCTGGATTGTGCTCTGCATAGTTTTGGTCATCAGTACCACTCACTAGCAGCTGGTACTGCACAATGTGTAGATCCAGCTGACAGTCCCTCACCTCTAAGATTCACAATTGCACAATCTTGCCCAACAGTTACCCAGATTGTTGCATGATCAATCCTTGAAGTCATTTGTGTTTTTAAGCTGACATTTTCTTGCCGTCAGTGTCCACTCTATGTCCAAGTATGTCAATTTTTGAGCAACTTCTCAGCAGTGCAGGCAGTATGGTTTCCAAGAGACCTAGATCAAAGGATACTGTAGAGAGAAACACTGGATATGTAGTTGAACATGTGTCAATGAACTTTCCCATCTATGAAGACATGCAGTTGTTCATAGAGAAGGACATGAATATGACATGGCAAGAAATAAGGACACATTTGTAGGTGGTTTCAAGGAAGATCTGGATGATCAACAAGTCTATGTCAACATTCACATGTCAGACTTATATAGGGTTGCATGTAGGTACCCCTCCTTCTCGTGCATAGATATTATTCACTGGATTGTCTCACATACCAATCTTGAGGCGATGATATTGAGAAGTACCAATGGAACATAACTTTTCACCTTCAGGACAAAAAACTACCATAAGATGTATCACTTTCCGTAGCTAGTGAACCACATGAAGGCACTGTTATTCACTCCCAATAGCGATGTGAACACTAGAGACATCATGAAGCATTGGGTAAAAGAGTCATCAAAGTTAAAAGCGACACCCAATCAGGTCTACAAGACGAAGTCACTCAGGAAGGCTTACCAACTGTTGGTCATGTTTGATTGTTGCTTGTATGGTCAAGATAGCATGGAGACCTTTCCGTAGGATTGGGTGGTTATGTTGGATCAGTTTCAAAATGAAGGAAGGCCATTCAACCGGTCTGACATGTTGGCTGTTCAGATGAAAGTGCATGTGTCTAAGGCCCAAAGTCCCCATAAGGATGAGCAAGAAAGATTATTTATGTCTCCAAACCTGCTTGATGCAATTTGTGCCCAGCAGTAGTTCCCTTGCATGGGTTGGACATGGACACCATTAGAGGATGCTGTGAACATATATTGCAACTTTCTCTTTAAGTGCAATTACCGAGGAGTCATGGCGAGGTTGTCTGACCACTTCATCACCCTATTATAAAGGATGATATTTAAACAAGATCCAATTTTCATGTCCCAAGAAGCGATGTAGGCATTTTTTAACATTGTAGAATGGTATGCCTCACTTGGTGGCACCTTCATCAGGATGTTTGGCATGGAGAAGCCTCCACATGAGCTACCGAGGTTTTCCATAGACAAGTTGGTCATGCAAGAGGTTGCGTATCACATCTCCATAGGATTATTAGTAGGACCGCATAGGGGGAAGAAGGCACCATGTCTTACTCTTCCTTTGTGGATTTGGTTGTATGAGATCTGTACCTTGAAGGATGCGGATCTCAAGGATGAGGACTTGAAGAAGTTTGGGTTCAAAATTAAGAGTTTCAATCTGTATAATCCCCTCTGCATATGCAAGATGAACTGTCCAAAGGTGTATTACCCATGGATCTATGGGGCATGTCACTGGCCAGAGGAAGATCCTTGGAGATAATGCTACAAATCCTCTAGGCTCAATGAACTAGTCAACATTGCTATAGAACGGAAAGAATCACTACGAGAAGAAACACCATACGAAGCAACAAAAATAGCAGCAATGAGCAACAAACTGGTGCAAGACAAAGGCAAGAGGAAGATTTCCAAGAGCGTTGAGGCTGAGAAAAGCTAAAAGTTAAGAGAAGATCCTCTTGTTGAGAAAGTAGCTTTGGATATAGAGGCAAAGAGGCGACAATGTGAAAGGAGAGTTGAATGGAGGAAGATAAAGAAGGAACGTTTGGAAGATGCAGAGAGGAAGTTGCAGTAAACAAAAAAGAAGCTCAAAGCAAAGCAAGAGCTCAGGAGGAGAGAAGGGGAAGAAAAGAAGAAACATGAACAAGAGAAAAGACAAGGCGCACTGATAGACCAAACTACACCTATACAGGTTGAGACAATAGAGCAGTCAACAGATGAAGAAGAGGGTGAGTAGGTGCAACTTTAGTAATTTTCTCAACAATTTGAGCAGATGGTTGAGGCAACAAACATGGAGACGAAATAGGAGCCACGGGACCAAGAAAATGATCTCATGCTGAGAGAATTCAAGGTCGCACCAAAGTCTCTACCACCTCCAGAATCACAATCGATCTTGAGCAAGCAAAGAGAGGTTGTTCTCCTTGATGATTATCCAGAGATGGATGTGCACAATCTATCATTCAATAAGTCACAACATAGGATTATACAGGCATGTAGAAAGAAACTCCCAGATTATCACACATCACCTGCACATATAGAGGAATGGGTGATTGTATTGGATGTTAGAAGACATCCAACTACCATGGGTGAGGCTTCTCAAGATTATGCAGAAGCCACAAGTTCGACGGTCAAGTTCTTGATAGCATAAAATGAACGGATGGCGAAGGACATGCAAGAGGCCAGGAAGAGAATAAAGCAATTTGCAGGATCCACTATGGAAGAAATGAAGAAAGCAATACTTGCAGAGATATCAACTTTGGATACCACCACGTAGATGATGTATATCAGATATTTCATCATGCATAAAGAGGTTTTCCACTATACAGTTTTCAACAGTAGTGTGTGAATACAACCCAAACTCTCAAGGACATGCACGTAGCTATTGTGCATGTACATGAATGGACAATGAGGTTGTTAGGTCCCTATAATATTATTGATTCCCCCATTACTATTGTCGTTGTATCCCTTATTATTATTTTTGTGCCCCATTGTCCCCATATTGTTATTATTGTGCCCCATAGAATCCCTCTATTGTTATTTTTGTTCCTTTATATTATTATTGTTAGGTCGGCTTGGTTATATTGTGACCCCTTAGACTCCTATATATAGAAAGGAGGTTTTGTCATTTGATTCATCCAAGAATTGTTCATTTGTGTAATGTAAAGTAGGTTGCCCCCTCGAAGAGGCTTATTTCTAAGGCGTTCATCTATATTTTCTATCTTTTGTGAGTTGGTTTCATAACATTTGGTATCAGAGGTTTGGATTCTAGGGTTTTGTTGCTCCAAATAGGTCATCGTGGAATTTTCGCCATAATTTTTTTTCTACGACATTTCAGAACCTACCAAAAAACCCATTTGAGTTGAAATTGTTCTGAACTTTGGGTCCAAATTTCAGAGCTTGTCTCATTATATTTGCGAAGATATGATCTGAGGAAGTTAGGGTTTTTGCAGACTCCGAATTACATTCCAAACAGGTGACCTGGGGAAAAGCATCATAAATTTTGTTTTGAGAATCAGATTGAAATTTCGTAAGAAGTTTCAAAAATAAGATGGCCTATATTTTTTGGTGTATTAGTTTTAGGTACTAAGGTCGAAACAGTTACATGTGACACGTCATACAAATTTGCTCTACTGAACTAGTTTATAATCAGGTTACCGTGGGAGATTTGGCATAACTCTTCCTTGGAGAATCCAATATTGATTAGACTTGCGGGGTTAGAAAGAAGACTAAAAGGGCTACCATAGGATGAGATTTCAGATATTCGAGATCCACAGTTACAAAGATACAATAGATTCAATATCGAGCTCTTACAAAGTGAAAAAAAGGTGTGTAGTTTTTTTTTTAATTTTGCATAAGATTGGTTTGAAAAATTAGTTTGAAGGAATTCAATGGGAATAGTGAAGAATTATTCGCATTAATTAATGCCCCGAAGAAAGAAAATGGAAACACCTAGTAAGCAACATGAAATCTCTAGCATGACTCTTGAAGAAGAGGAAGAAATGCAACGTGATATATCAAAATTACAAGACCAAGTACAACAAATTTCACTCTCACTAAAGGTAAATGAAGCCAAGACGAATGGAGTGGAAGCTAATATGAATGACATGCAAGCTAAGATGAATTGGATGGATGCTAATATGGAAGCTAAGATGAATGGCATGGACGATAAGATGGAAGAATTGAAGATAAATTTGAAATAATTTGCTACAAGAAATGGTCACTAATGGTGAAAGGGTAGTAAAGGAAATTCATGATGAGAACAAAAGAAATGTTAATCATGATTTCATAAACTCTAATGTTGGATTGAAGACCCACCATGTTCCAAAAATCGATATGAGGAAGTTTGATGGCAAGGATCCCGGAACAAGGATACTACAGATGGAGCAATTTTTCGATCTCCATAATGTGCAAAACACACAAAAGGTATGTATTGCAACTTTATATTTGGAATCAAATCAGTTTGTATGGTATCGATGGCTTTGCTCTCTTAAACAAATTTTCATTGGGCAATTTTTACGGAAGAAATGATAGCACATTATGAGGATACAAAAAGCAACACCTTTTTTAGCCAATTGATAAATCTCAAACAAAAGGGTTCATTGATGGAGCACATTGAGGACTTCTAAAAATTGAACATAAGGGTAAAAGATATTCCAAAGGAGCATAGGATTGATGTGTTCATAGGGACTTTAAAGGATAATATCTAACACGAGGTTCACCTTTGGGAACCTGATTCATTGGAGAAGGCATTCAGGTTAGCAAGAAAAATGGAAAGCAAAATTATGGCAACCAGGAAGCCTACCATTCACAACTATAAATATGGAAGTGTTGTTGCCCCTAGCCTTCCACAACCTACGAGGTTGACACCACAACAATTGGAAGAAAAAAGAGTAAAAGGGCTTTGCTACAGTTGTAATAGCAAATATACTAAAGGTCATAAGTGTGCTAAGAAGAAATTATTCTACATAGATTGTGAAGAGGAGGAAGAAAAGGAACAAGAAATGTCAAAAGAAGAGCATATACTCCAGGAAAAAACCCTAGATAGAGAAGAAATGAATCCTACCATATCTTGTAATGCATTGGCTGGAATTACTACTCCTCAAACTATCGAGATAGAAGGACATATCAAGAAGAAAAAGGTAATAGTGTTGATTGATTTGAGAAGTACCCATAATTTTATTCATTGTAAGATAGCAAAGGAATTGAATTACTTCCTATATCCAACACCAGAGTGTCAAGTGATGGTTGCAAATGGAGGAATCATAAATTGCTTTGGAAAGTGCCATAATATCAAGCTATCCATGGGAGAATATGTATTGAATTTCCCAATGCTTTCCATTCCAATGGGTGGTGCTGATGTTGTACTAAGAGTCCAATGACTACAATCATTGGGTACAATAGCTTTTAATTTTCAAGAACTTTTCATGAAATTTTCTACGGAAGGAAAGGAAGTTGAATTAAGGGGTATTATAGGGAAACCAGGAAATATAATCAGCTCTAACGGTATGACAAAGCTTCTAAAGAAGGAAAAATGAGGTGTAATTGCACAATTATGTTCGCTAGAGGTTCCCACATCGAAATCATCTATTTCTCTAGATCTCCAAAAAGTCTTGGACAATCATTCCAAGGTATTTGAGACTCCCAAAGTCTCCCACCTATTCGTGATCATGATCATGCTATTCATTTGATTCCAAGAAGTGTTCCTCCAAACATCAGGTCATACAGGTATCCCTATGCCAAAAAGAGTGAAATTGAACGTATGGTTGCAGAAATGCTAGAGGCTGGTATAATTCAACCGAGTCAAAGTTATTTCTCTGCTCCAGTATTATTGGTGCACAATAAGGATGGATCATGACGCATGTGTCCGAATTATAGGGATCTCAACAAGCTCACTATTAAAGATAAGTTTCCCATTCCTGTCATTGATGAATTACTGGATGAATTGCATGGATCAATTTACTTCATCAAGTTGGATCTT
>APFE031496208.1:105384-140908 GCA_000404065.3 Pinus taeda
TCACAGGTTTACCCAAGTTCGAAGGAAAGAGTGTCATCATGGTGGTAGTTGACAGACTTACCAAGTATGCACACTTTTATGCATTATCACATCCATTTAAAGCCAACACAATTTCTACTGCATTTATGGAAACAATTCAGAAGTGACATGGAAACCCAAAGATTATTGTAAGTGACAAAGATCCCATTTTCACTGGAAATTTTTGGATAGGATTATTTTCTTGTCTCGATACTCAGTTAGCTCATAGCTCATCTTATCATCCTCAATCTTATGGGCAAACTAAGATAGTAAACAAATGTTTGGAAGGATATCTTCGTTGCTTTGTATTTGATAAACCAACACAATGGGTCAAATGGTTGCCTCTGGCTGAATGGTGGTGTAACACTTCCTTCCATATTGCAACAAAAATGACCCCATTTATGGCACTTTATGGATATCATCCACCATACATCACATCATATTTAAGAGAAAATTCTAAGGTTCAAGCAGTGGAACATCACATCGAGCATCAACAACAAGTTCTCCAACTCTTAAAGGATAACCTCACGTTGGCACATAATAGAATGAAGCAACAAGCAGATCAACATCACAACGAAAGAAGTTTGGATGTAGGTGACTGGGTATTCCTACATCTAAAACCATATAAACAAATGTCACTCAAGCAAGCTGAGAAGGATAATAAATTATCACCAAAGTATTATGGGCCATACAAGGTGTTGCAAAAGAATGGTACTATGGCATACAAATTGGATCTTCCTGCAAGTTCTCGAGTGCACCAAGTTTTCCATGTTTCATGTTTAAATAAGGTTATAGGAGACAAGCTCCCAGTTCAAACAATATTGCCAGAACTTGACAAGGAAGGAAGAATTATATTGGAATCAGAAGTAGTCACAGAAACAAGAACTCGAAAACTATGAAATCGATCAATTTCAGAATATTTCATCAAGTGGAAGAACTTATCCGCTGAAGATTCCACATGGGAGGATGGGAATTTTATACAGAAGCATCCAAAACTACTCAAGCATTGAGGACAACGTTTTTTTGAAGGAGAGGGGCATGTTAGGTCCCTATAATATTAGTGATTCCCCCATTACTATTGTCATTGTATCCCTTATTATTATTGTTGTGCTCCTATTGTCCCCATATTGTTATTATTGTGCCCATAGAATCCCTCTATTGTTATTTTTGATATTATTATTGTTAGGTCGACTTGGTTATACTATGACCCCTTAGACTCCTATATATAGAAAGGATGTTTTGTCATTTGAATCATCCAAGAATTGTTCATTTTTGTAATGTAAAGGAGGTTACCCCCTTGAAGAGGCTTATTTCTAAGGCATTAATCTATATTTTCTATCTTTTGTGAGCTAGTTTCATAATAGAGTTACAAGGGGGCCTCGATTTACTTTCACAAGATGATGAAGCCGCAAACAAAGCTAGACAAAGAAAGAATTTGGATGTTGATCCGAAATTATGAACATCTCCCTCTGCTCATCACCAACATTGAGGCTTCTAATGTATAGTTGTATAGGAGTTTGGATGTCATAGTAAGGACACACAAGATCCCTTCCATCAGAACCCTCACTCAAGCCATGAGGAAAAACCAAGTCATGCTGGAGGTTGATAGGTACATAGAGTAGTTCATGCATGAAGCCACCAGTGATGACTTGCAGTTGAGCGCAGAGAACATGCAAAAGTACATCGGTGGTGCAACCACACTCAGGATAGTGCTGCGTAAGCTTTAGGATGAGGTGAAAAGAGGTTTCAAAACCATATACCCAAAAGCCATGGATGCTAGAGTTTGATTCGATAAAGACATCACCAAATAGTATGGGTACACGATAGCACAATACCAATCTTGGTATCAAGTCATCACCGAAGACCACCACGAGGAGGTTACCAAGCTGGGCTTTTCCCAAGACCCTGAGTGATGTTTTTTTTCTTGTTAGTCTAACTCAAGCCAATTTTGTCCTGCATGGGTATATATGGAAATTGTATTATTATAAATACGTTGTAAGTGAAATTCCATATGTCACTAGTGGAATGTGAACAATCACTATGTAATGTCGAGAGTCATAAGGGTAGTCCAAGAGTCAAAGGGGAATGTCGAGGGTCACCCCACCCTTTTCTATATATAGAATCTCTTAACTCATAGTATGGGATTTCGGGAGCCAAGCTTTTGGCTAGGCATTACTTAGAGAAGGCTTGAAGAGTATTGTGACGAGCCTTGGCTTCTCCACAACGTAGAGTGAATTCATCTCTTTGGAGGAGTAGGTGGTGTTGAATGATGTTCCACTATTGGGGCTAGTGGTTGTCAATGGTGTATGTATGGATGGAGCTTTCACTTAATAACATAATTGAGCCAACACATTGTCATGCATATGTTGTCATTGTAGTTCGCCTATTCTGGTTACTTTAGCAATGTATGTTATTTCACTTACGCATTTGTGTATGAACTATTTTTTATATGATTGTACAAATCTTGTTGAAGATGTGTTGTTGTATTAACCCGTCACTTTGGATTTTGGACTATTTCGCTTCGAGCTTGTGATGCCATTCAACTCGTGTGTTCCTTTCAGGCTGGTGTTATTACAGGATTCTAAGGGACACACTTCCTTTTCCCCTTTGTGTGTTAGAACCCCCATGCATCTCACTTGACTTGCTACAAGGTCACACACTTGCTTCCGAAAATGTTATCATACTTACCTCTATATGTTACCACAGTCAAGGCACTATTGTACTACCTACTACTGGGACTCCTACTCCAAACGGTTTGAGGTCTAGTTGGGACTTCTTACCAGGGAGATCCACTAACATGTTGATGGGTCCAGCACTGTCAGCAAGACCTTAAATATAGTGAGAGTAAAACATAATATATAAGTGAAGTCAAGTATCCCTGGCACAATTCCTAACTCAAAAATGGAAAGAAACCTTTAAAGAAAAGAATGAAAGTCAAAGGATAAGGTTTTTAATTCATTGGATAAGGTAGTGTCCAAGAATAAGAGAGATAATGAATAATATTTGAGAGGAAATCACCGCCTTAGTACAAATCAGTGCCACATATCGCCCTAGGTTGCACCCATGCTAAATATAGAGTTACTAAAAATAGAAAAAGTTATAAATAGTAGATAATACAAGATGGTATGGAATCTATTGTAGATGAAGAAAAGTGGCCTTATTTTGACCTAACTATGTATGGATGATGTCCTAAGTTTTCATTTACCCTAACAACCCCCATGAGTACAACCATGGAGTGTATATAATGAATAACTTACTGACAATTTTCATCCATATTATGTACTCAATATAAACAACTAAGTAAAACAAGCAATGAGTCCCAAAAATTTATAGCCATGTTAGGTACCCCATAAAATAACTCATTTGAGAAATGATATGAAAAAATGAGATAAAGAGGAAAAATGCAATGGGAAGAAAAACACCCCTCAAAATACAATGTATATTATGTATACTATGTTGTTGTTATAAAGAAGGTTTTTTATTTTGATCAAATCCATGGGGATGAGTTTATTTTTCACATGTATCAAGGAGTTAAGAAAATCATCCAAAGATGGCATCTTCCAATTTTTACCCATGGAGAGTCTATTGGTATGGAAAGAAGAAACAAAGAAAAAATATGTAGGACCTAATTTAGAAAGTACTGAGAAGATAAGTTGCTACTCTTTTCTATCTATGCCACAATCTCTCACCTAATTTATCAAGTCGTTGAACCTATAATACAAGTTTGGTAGGGTTTTAAAATTTTCAGGTCTAGATTGATCAACCCATTCTCCAGCGAGTGTCCTCTCAACTCATCCATTTTGCTAAACAATACCTCTAATGGTATGGTCGATATTTATCATCAAAAGTACCTAATATACTTAAGCACCATACGTAGTAGTGAACTCCCTACTTGCAACATAAAAGATAAACCTATTTCGAGTTTAGACACCATGGCTTATTGGTTGGAATATAAGTTTTTGCTACACAGGTGTATGAATTCATGCAGTAGACGTTAAGTAGCTATATTTTGGATCATTAAATTGTTATTTTTACATTCTTGTCATCATTATTAGTCATTACATTATTTTTTACTTGTAACCTTTGTCTTATGTATGTACCAAGGAAATCTAGTTTTAGTAATTATCAAAAGCTATTTGTAAGCCTAAGGTATAAAGATGTTTCCTCCCGATTAAATTTTTATCATTATTTAGATGTGGTGATATTGACATGTATTTTAATATTCTTATTTGGCTAGACACATTTTGATATAAAAATAGGGTAGCCATTTCGCTCCTTTAAATTACTTATATTATCCCTTTACTTATCATCGAAATTGTGTGACGATCTCAGTTGGAATAGAAAAATGAAAATTACAATGAAGGAAATTTTTAGAATTTGGTTCTCCATATTATAAATTTATATGATTGACATGGTAGGGAATTTGTTAAATATCTAAGTAGGCTTACATAAGTTACTTCAAATAAAAAATTCATAACTAAATGTTTTGATGTCTAAATTGTCTTTTACTAAGGGAATTATAAGGTGCTTCATGTCCATATTTTACGTTTGATAAAAAAATGTTAGTGACCTGAATGTCAAACATAAACTTCTCTCTAAAATATGCCAATTACATGTAATATGTTTGAAACCAAAGAAGACATTTATGAATACATGCCAAAAAAAATGCAAGAAGAATAATCTTATTCTAAGTAATGTTTTAATAGCTATAAAGTTACATAAAAAGACCTCAAAATCAAAGATTTACAAGGTGGGACAAATTAAAATTGTGATAACTTAATTATAAAATCTATCCATGGTGCTGAAAATTTTGTTCGAGAAAGGAGCGAGAGGAATGAGGAATATGTAATGAGAGGAATATGTAATGATCATTTTTGAAGCGATGGTCAATATCATAATGAGAAATAAAAATATCTTTCAAGGAACAATAAATATGAACCAATTTACCTATAGAAACAACATGGCAAGGGCAACTATGGATGGCCAATTCTTCATAGAGAAACCCACACCTTATTCTTCACTAATGGTAACAATTTCTTAAAACATGTAGTATGTTACCATTACATTACTAATAATAATATTATTATTAGTAGACTTATTAAATTATTAATATTAATATTATTGGTTGTAATTATCAATAGACTTATATTTAAGTTATATATTATTTATTTTATTTTCTATATTTAGTAATTTTATTTAATTTAACTTTTGAAGAAAATAATTTGATCTCGTAATCTCTCCATTAACAAAATACTTAAACCAATAAAAATTAAACCAACTAAACTATCCTTAAGACTTTATTTGACCATGTAAAAACTTGTTTTTCAATATTATTTTAATACCTATTATTTCTTTTAATTTAAAAAAATTAAAAACTTAGTTTTCAATATTATTTTAAAAACCTATTATTTCTTTGAATTTAAAAAAATAAAGACAGTACAGTTTCTCATAATATATAATAAAAATATATTTATAAATAAATTTTAAATCATGCATGAATTCTAGCTATAAATCTCAGCGAGTACGGAAGGCATGCATATCACCTGTGGATCTTTACCGATATCTTGTATTAAATTTGAACGCTTCCGATATCTTTCCAAAATCTTGGTCATACTGCCAGCACAATTCAAAACTTAAGTAGTAGATACTTTAAACACAGCTTCAATTTAAAAAACAAATAAATATATAAAATAAAGAAAATATTAACATCATTGAATTGTGTACATTTTCCCTTGCCAATAGACTTTATTCAATTTGAAAAATTTCTGCATTTTCCCTTGCCAATAGACTTTATTCAATTTGAAAAATTTCTGCCATATGTCCCCGATAACTCTATTTAATCATACACTAGTTTACGAACAATTACTTATTCGAAATGTCCAAAAATGTACTCCACTTTTCTGCATGATTATAAACTATTAATTATATTGAAAAGTCTTAAAATGTATTTGATTACTCTATAGGGTCATAAAGTAAATTATGACCTACCCATAAATTGAGTTACAAGTTTGCGGCAATATTTAACTTTAAATTTTTTTAATTACATTTCAAATTTTCTATGGAATATTGCATCTCCATAAACTTTAAAGTTTAAAATAAATATTAATAGATAAATATAAAAGGTCAGTGATAGTTAAATTTTTCAAGTTTCTAATTTATATTTTATCAGTTTTATTGAAGTTACCTATTTTATTTAAGTTTTAATGAAATTATTTTCAAGTTTCTAATTTACATTTTATAGATTTTATTGAAGTTTAAGAAAATTATTTTAAAAATTTAAAATAGTGAATATTTTAATACATATTTTATCTACTTAAATTGTAAGGACAGGAAAAAAATCTAAAGGTAAATATAAAAGTTAAATGGTAAGGATTAGGAAAAAATTGAAAAGTAAATATAAAAATTAAGTTATAGTTAAAACATCCAAAGTTTCTAATGAGCAATTCACTTATGATTAAGGATAAAATGAGCTTTCTAGAATAGCGACATTGTTGGAGAAATTAATTCCATTAATCCGCTTAAAAGAGTTACTCAAGCTATACTGAGAATTAAGAGAGTTTTCTAGAATAACGATATTGTTGGAGAAATTAATTAATTGCATTTAAGTGTTAGAGCAGACGAGCAGAGGGCAGAGCAAATTTATATCGATTGCTAATTTACTGAATATTCGGCTGTCAGATAGATATGGGCACTGTCAATTATTTAGCAGAAGGATGCCTTTTTTTGTGGTTATAATCAAATAGATTAGATGTTATAGCTATCCATCCCAATGTTATAATCACTTTGAGTTTAGTGTATCCAAATATCATAGTCACTTTGAATTTAATCCAATTCAAATAAATTTAGTTATTGTGTAATCTTAACTGTTTGATAATATTGAGAAGAGAATCTCTACTCTACCCATTTTTCAATTTCTTTAACAAAATTACAATGTCAATATGTGTGGTAAGTTGTGACAGAGAAAGAATGAGAGGAATTTAGGGCAACTCAAATGGCAGTCATGTTTCTTTTCGTTGTACTTAGGTTCCAATCTTTGTTGGTGGCTATTGAGGAGTTTCATAGAGATTTGCCTTTGTTGTTAGAGGCATCGCCTCAACTCCCAGTGCCATATAATAATGGTTCCGAAGATGGCCGCAATCGAAGAAAATGGAAGAGATGACAAAGGGGCAGGTGCCAAGGTGGTGCTGAAGCAGCTGTGATCATATTGTGATGAATGTCTACAATATGGCACCTGGCTCTCTATGATGTGTTGCAATGATGTTACATGTGATTTGAAAAAGGCTACATTCTGAGGTTGGCTCCCCTCAGCGACCGCTTTGGTATTGTTGGAGTATGAGTTCATCGACAATGGGCAGTGTGGAGTCCTAAGGTCCATTTCTCAGGTGAGGGTCGTCTTAAAAAGTATGTGGCACAGGACCCAGGAGAGTTATTATAGGTCTATTCATTCCTTTTTTTAATTCTAGAATTGTTCGTCAGGTTTCCGAACTGTGTGGGACGATCTTGGAGCATTGACATTGTCTTATATTCCATATGGTCTATGACCTTTACATACTTGGAGAAGTACAGGCAGTCATTTAACTTCACCTAACCACTTAATCAGTGATTACCACGTTATAGAGTATGGTTCATATCGTTCTAGTTTGGCCTCCTCCTAGCCATTACATTGTTGCTTGTGCCATTAATCTCTGTAGTCATAGCAGGTAAAAGTATTCGAAAATCCGCTAACACTATTGTGTAGTTGTGACTTCCTTGAAGAGTAAAAATGTAACAACATTGAGGATCACATTCTCAAATGTTGGGCTGTGGTTCGTGCCTCTCAATTGCACTATATCATGGCGACATCGGTTTAGTTTTGAGTGCATTAGTTGGCCTCCTCCTCACTGTTTGTGTTGTGTTAATTTGGTAATAAAGGGAAATTTCTTCCAATTCCAATATGTAATCATTACCCTCAACAATAACACATGATCTTCAGTTTTTATTCATGTTACTAAGAAACATAGTCGTCTTGATAATGATGTGGAACATTGAGTGGACAGCCGCGATGGCCACTGGGCAAGTGTCGTTGCATCCAGGGTGTGGCTGGACTTGCCTAGTTGACCAGCGGTGAAGACAGCATCGAGTACCCCTTCAAGCAGTAGGCACACGCCAAGGGAGGCATACTTCGATTACCAAGAGAGGAATCCCTTTTGCGTAGAAGAACAGGAACTATCATTCCTTAGGAAAAATGGATCGGCAGCGAATCAATCTCCTACTATTTTATTAAAACAGGGACATCTCTGTTTGTTGTGAATCTGACTCGGTGCTGGTTGAAGAAATCATGTCAGAAAGAAAAAACCAGATTCAAATGATCAGGCATTTATAAATTTCTGGGGACGAAAAGTGGCGATGATATGATGTGCTTGTGCACAGTGATAAAATCGAAACCAACAATAATTCTCTTTAATGGCTTTGGTAACTTCAACAAAGATAATTGAGATAGATGAAACCAGTGAATGGTCGAGGATATGGTGTCGCTCCATGGAATAGTTGCAATAGCTAAAGCAGTGGTGCTTCTTTGATGATGTACTTCTGCGTGTATCACAGAGATTCTCCATTTTTTTTCTATGTGCACCATGAGGATATTTTTTATTTATGGCTGTGTATGGAAATTATTCGTTGTGTTACCATGGTATGATAATTATTTAGTGTTTCTGAGTTGATTGTAATTATTTAGTGTTTCTGAGTTGATTGCTTTATTGGTGTATTCAAGTTGAAAATTGGAAGACCTTGTAATGGTGAGATTTTTGTCTTTATAGTTTTGGGATAATTAAGTAAGAACTCAAATTGAGATGAGCAATTTCAATATTAAAAATATTAAAATTATTTTGTTAGAATTGGTTAGAAATTATTATGGTGAAAACCAAATATGAAGGATAAATATTAAATGCATATATTATTTACATGATATACATTTTATAATTTATTGGAGTGATCATTGGATTCCATATTCCAAGGTCTCTTGGACTCCCTTTGACTGCTCACATTCCACACCAACCTTTAGAGGATTAGGTGTCCAACATTCCCCCCTTAATCGAAAGGGTTATGTATGAGTCCAAGGAGAGAGCTGTAATATAAAATGTGAAAAAATGTATGGCACCACTAAGTTTAATGTGCTCTATGAAATGTTGACATAAAGTGGTGGTTAAAGGATGACCACCAACTCTGGAATACTTAAACCAATTCTTGGAACTTTTCCAAAACTGGAAAGAAGCTGAAGTCTTGGAGGAAGTGTCCCCAAGTAGTTGAAGAGGAAGAAGCTCAAATTTGGTTCGCCTTCTCAATGTTGGCATAAGCTTCAAAGCCTCATCAAGCAAACCTGAGACACATCCTGCCATACCAGATTCAGAGTTGTAGCCAGAGACAGAGATGCCCTTGAGCATGCCTTTGGTTGGTGGTCAGCCTTAAACCATATATGCGGGGTTGAGACCTCTATTTTTAGGTTGAGCTTCTTCATATTCAAATAATTAGGGACACTTCCTCCAGTAGAAGATGCGAACTTTTTGCCAGTTTTGGAAGAGTTCCAGGAATCACATTAAGCATTCCTGAGCTGGTGGTCATCCTTAAACCACCACAGGTTGTAGACCTCCCTTTTCTAGGTTGAAGGTCTCCCTTTCCAAATCATTAGGGACACTTCCTCTAGCAGAAGATTTCATCTTCTTGCTAGATTTGGAAGAGTTCTAGAACTGCGCTAATTGTTTCAGTGTTGGTGGTCATCCTTAAATCACTACCTTATGCCAACATTTCAGAGAGAACATTCAACTTAGTGTTGCCATGCATTTTTGCACATTTTGTATTGCAACTCTCTCCTTCGACTCATACATACCCCTTCCGATTAAAAGGGGGAATGTTGAACACCTAATCCTCTAAGGGTTAGTGTGGAATGTGAGCAGTGAAAAGGAGTCCAAGAGACCTTGGAATATGGAATCCAATGGTCACTCCAATGTATTATAACATGTATATCATGTGAATAATATATGAATTCAATGATTTTCCTTCATATTTTCTCTCAACCACGATGATATCTAACAAAATTCATCTCACTAACAAATAATAGAGAAACTAAGGAGGTCCAAGACAAAGACTAAATAGAGGTATCAAAGATACAAGCACAAATGCCATGTATATGAATGATTTCAAAATAGGAAGATGATATTCCTATCATGCCTAATTATGCCTTGCTATTGTATTGTAGTGTTGCAATGATTTTTGATGTAAAGGCCATTCTTGAGTCTACTTAGAAAGAGAAACAACTCTTGTAGTAAAAAATGACTAGATACGTGTTTTGGTCCATGGATTATTTGTCAAATGTGGCACTATAAGTCCCTATTAGTATTTTCATAGGACTTAGCTAGAGAACTAGTGACTAGAGTGAATAGCACCCATATATCTTAGTAGATGGAAGTAAGTCTATGGGATGATTAATGAATTATTATTTATGTTTAGATTGATGTTAAGCAATGAAGTATACTAGGTTCCCAATTAATCTAAGGTATCAATGGTACAATTGGTTTCCAACTCATACATGATGATAGTTTTTTAGGTGAAATCAGGAGCATGGACACTTGTTGAGCTGGAATTGTGTTTCAATGTTCTCACTTGACAAAACCAAATGTTGTTTGCTGGCTAAATTTTTCATGTGGAATGATGAGTTTGTGGACATAGGACAGGGGTTTTGGATATAGTACAAGGTATCATTGCAGTTTGGTCCAAGAAAACAACTTGATAGTTATTGTGGAAGAATTATGGAAACAAAGGATACTCGTTATGGAAACAACATAAATTAGATGATGATGGAAAAATTTGGGTGTATTTTCTTGAATAAAGTAGACTCATGACCATATTGTAATATGATACACACTTAGTAGTTGTAGCAATTCTATATCATGTTTTTCCTTTGATGTGTTGATGTTATAAGAGTTTGAGCATTTACCAATGTTTCCATGAGTTGGACTATGCATGCACCTATATCTATCTATCATGAAAATAACACATTGTTGTAATATCTGGATAGGCATGCATGCCAATTTATTGTGTGACCTTGATGATGATTTGGATATCGTTTCTAGTTTAGTTTAGTTTAGTAACCTTTGATTAGGAGGTATTTAACACATAGAATAATGTGCTATGTGTTTCCTAGATGCTCCATTAGTGGACCACATTGTTTCCTATAGACCCTAGAGTTGAATTTTACTTTCAAAGGGACTTCATCAATAAATTGAATGAACCATGTATATGAAAGACATCCTAGTAAATCCAACTATTGAAATGGTTATGTACCCATGCATTCTCATGGATGGTTGTTCCTTTATATGGATCTTGACATCTTTGTTGTTATCTGTGTGAACAAGGTATGAGGTGAAAGTTCCATGTTGGACCATAAGTGTAATTTGTTGATGAGAACGTTCTTCAAGTCATAGTGAAGTAGTTGTTGTAGAGAGGAAGAGGTTGAAGACCTTAATGGATGAAGATGAGGGAAAATTTTAGGGGCTAATATTCACCCATGGGCTAATTTTCTATTCTCTTTCCAAAAAAAGATTCCCTAATTTCCATTTTTTTGTAAAAATGATTCACCCAAATTTTATAGAATGAAATTATTTTACCCTAAAAATCACCAAAAAATCATATATGGACTATATAAAAATATTATAAATTTGAATTTTTTTACAAAAATATCTCCAAACATTTTATAGATTTCATATTATGGACTAGTGAGATTCGCCAAGGTTTCTAAACTTTAAGATAAATTTCCATCCTTAAAATTTTCCTTGATGAAAATACATACAAATAATTGTTAAGGGGCAGTGTTGGAGTATGTATCTCCTACTCGTGTTATGTGTATGATCATATCTAATTATTGAGATTATTGATCCTTATTAGGTTGAGTTCTAGTCTCTAAAAGAGGGAGTATGTTCCTAGTTTTCATGAGATTGTTGAACCTAATTAGATGTGAGGGATTATTTCCAACACCTTAGCTTAATCTATTGGTATGTGATTGAGATATTCCCTCAACCAACTGACTATCTATCCAAGATAATTTTCCTATCTTAAGGAAAAGTTCCATGTATCTATATTTATATATAATATTATTGAATAAAATTATTATAGCATTGTTGAATAAAAATCTCAAGCACAATATTGTTATGCGTAAGAATTCTACTCTCATATATCTTCCTACACTTTGCTATAGGGGAGGGTAGCACAAGATTCGAACCCAAGATCTCCAATGAAACTTCATTCCACGCCCATCACCACTTGAGCTACCCTAGACGTACTCAATTTCTCCATTTTAAATTGTATTATAATATTTTTATTTATATCATTAAATTTAATAATATTAGATAAAATTACACACATCAATATATTCTCTATTTTTTTTAATGAATGAGGAAATTACACATATATTTATACAATTAATAGCCTCAAGATAGGAATTCTATCTTGGACGTACACTAGTGTGGTTGAGAGATTCTCTCAACCACACACTAAACTAGGAGAAACTAAATTCCTATTAGATATAAACAAAAACTCCTCAAATGGAGAATTACAACCATAGACAAGTAGGAATTAATTATTTCCAACTCCCCCCCTTAATGACTACTTGTCATGATAGTCAAATCCACCACCATCAGGCGATTTGCATGTACAGAACTTCCAAAAAACAAAGAGAGATCACTTCCAAAAAACAAAGAGAGATCAGTGCCTTTCTAAGCCAAATATTAATGTCCAAATAACAATCGCAAACAGTTGCGCTGATTGCGCCTTTCGACACAACTGTCAGATAGAAAAGTGAACCAAGCCTCTTATGCTCAGACACACCAATATCTGAGACCGTGAGCCAGGTGTTACTGCAGTCCACCTGCTCCTACGAGCACAAAGCTCCTGTGTACACGTTAGCCACTCAGACAATATGCCACCACCGGGCAAGTCCGATCTACCATCACCGGGCAAATCCGCCAACTTCAATATGCCACCACCAGGCAAGTCCGATTTACCACCACCAGGCAAATCCGCCAACTTCAATATGCCACCATCGGGCAAGTCCGATTTACCACCACTGGGAAAATCTGCCAACTTCAATATGCCACCATCGGGCAAGTTCGATTTACCACCACCGGGCAAATCCGCCAACTTCAATATGCCACCACCGGGCAAGTCCGATTTACCACCACCGGGCAAATCCAGAACTTAAATGTGCCACCTCCGGGCAAATCCTATAGCCACTAAGACTCTATATGTGATTTCTGGCTCACCATCACTTTACAGTGACAAAAGATGGTTTCAGGCTGACCATAAACCATTACAAAGTGGTTTTAAGATCACCACAAACTTTCAAATGCCTTTACAAGGCTTACATTCCATACTTCAACATTTGGAATTTCTGGGTACATACAATGACTATTACAACATGCTAGGGAGTCTATTCCACAATCCACACTAACTCAAAACAAACATCTACTTTGTTTTCCACCATAAACATTGTCGCTGCTCCTTTACCTCATATGTGAGAGGTCCACTGATAAAGAAACCAGAACATAGGCACTCACAGCCCCATGAAGAGAACACAATTTTCCCTTCAAGAACAGTTTTCAAACATACTGCCTCATGCTTGCTAACAAACTGCAACATTATCTCGATCATCCTCCAATCTCTAACGTAACTATCATGTCTTCTCATATTTGGTAATAAATCATTCCTGCAAATAGATTTGTTTATTGTTGGAATGGCAAATTCCAACATAGATTTACACTGGTGACACTAGTTTGCCAGGCTAAATGTCACAACAATCTAATTCTTTTAACCAGATTTACATAAATGCATTTACATGTTAAGTTGATCAGTTCTCAACATGACGTAGAATAACTTACGAAGACAATTTATTTCATCAAAGGAGATATGTTGAAACTTTTAATTTCATCTTTACCCAATATAGAAACATAATCACATCAAGGCACAAACCTCCATACATAGACTCCATCGGTCCACACCATTGGAAATCCAATCCTCTTTCGCTTGCAACTCGACAAAAAAATTCACAAGCAATTATGGATTTGTTTTTAATATGCCCAAGCATAAACTATTTAATTCAATCACTTTATACTTAGCTGGAACTCTTGCAGAAACTTGCTTTGAACCAACCCGTCGCCCTGCATGACTTGTAGCTACACCACAGAAAACGATGCATGTCATGGTTCCCAAAAAAAAAATACTGGAGATCCACAATCGAAATACTGCTTCCCATCACAGCCTGCCATCGCCACATGCAACATGTTTCCATGTTTCTTCTCTTATCCAGGCCATTGTAAAACAACATGACTCATTCTGTGTAGCCTTTTCCCTGGCGATACAGGTCGCAACAGGATGATTGTACATCGTATGCTGCAATTTCATGACCATAATAATTTGCTAAAATTGCCAGCTCAATGGCACCACCCCATTTTTCAGAATCCAGTATCCATGCACAATACTTTTCATTTGGCTTTCCTAAGAATGTCTCATTATAATGCTCAATATTACTTCCAACTGCTGTGGCAATTACCTGTCTCAATTCTGAAGATTTGTTCTTGTCGTTTTCGATTACATAACCAACTGCATTGAAGAGATAGCTGTTGTCTGCTGGAATGAATCTTTTCACAACCACTCCATCCATTTTGTAAAAAGAATAATCTTGAAAGCACATGAGCGAAAAAAGGCAAGAGAGCCATAGATTTCTTCAAATGATAAATCGACTACAGCCTTGCTGCTGCGTGATCTCAATTGCGACCACCTACAACTTCGACCAATAGCTCTTCAGGCTCAGCCACCCTAACTATGAGCTTGTGCACAGATCAGCTCACCACATTCTGGTTTGCACACGGCAGGACCACAGTCTTATAGCCCTCTACACCGCACTGTACATAACACCCATCCAAGACACCGACAATGCCAAAGCGAGGGAGCTCATCTGCCAAGATATTAATTAAATCACTGCAAAAAATAAATGAACTCCACAGTCCTCCAACCATTCGACTCATCATCCCAAATCGATGATGATGAGTCCACACTCCGCAAAAAACAAAATCCGTCATTCTGTGCTCCACATCTGATGTGTTTTACATGTTTGCCTTTCAATCCCAACATAAGCCAAACAATGTAGTATATCTCACCAGTTCTCTATAACAGGCTCAACAAACAGCAACTACATTATCAAGCACCGAGTCGATCTAGCTCATATTCGTAGTGGGCGAATTTAACTGAAGGATTCGTACTGGGTCGCAGCATTTCTCTTTTCCAAACCGGTTGAACTGAAGGCCGCGCTGCCCCCCTTGGCTATTTCGGCGAGAGCGTTCATGAACTGAACGAAGCCACCAGCATTACTCACCGTGTGGTTGACACGCATGGCAAATATGAAACCTCTGCCTCTTAGGCGTGTCTCCTGAATATGAATGACATGTATGCAATCCTCTGGAATTCTACAACACCAGAACCAAAGTCTCGCCATACGCACCAATAATCACGCAGATCCGATCAGATCCGATCAGATTTAGGCTCAGCCTTCCGTCTCCTTCAACCACGAGAGAAAAAAAAATCCGATAAGATCTGATCAGATTTAGGTCCAGCTCCACGCAGTTAACGTAGCTGCATCTTTCTGGAAGACATCGGTTTGGAAATTGATGCCACATCCTCACTGACCGTAGATTCGATCTTTAAGCCTTCTCCTTGAGAAGATCTTGAAACGGGTGCCAACAAACCCTCAGATTCCGCCTCCCGTTCCATTTAACAAAGGCGAATGAGATTACACACAAATTTACCAAAAGCCTCAGAGAGACGAGACTATTAAAAGCATCCATTATTCAGCCTGACAGGGTTCGAATACTATAACTGAAAATTTCAGCATTACTTCGAAGGAATTCATATAATTCTTGTAGTTACCCATCTTCCATGGCTGCTAGAGCCAGGGCTGCGCCGTCCTCTCAATGATCTAGCCGCGCAGACAAACCCATCATATTTCAGGCAAATATTTGCACATGCCTTGTGATATCAGCGTCATAACAAACCACCTCAGATCGATCTGAAGAGAACAAGCTGTGACGATTCCCAGAAGAGAGAAAACAGATGCCAGCAGAATGGACCAAATAACCACGATGGTGGGTGTTTGGTTCTGCCTACTTAATAACAGCAACAGGTGTCACCGCCCATTGTTTACTAATGATGCTCTCTTGAACCATAGCCAATGCTCTTGACAAATCATCATGTCACAAACCACAGTTGGAAGTTGGACATATACGCACGAGCCACAATTGGAAACAAACCTTGAACTCCTAAAATATCACGCAAGCATTCAGTAGTGCAACGAAGATTCCGAACCTGAACGAACAATGTAGGATTGTTTGGAAGCCAATTTTCCTTCTCCACCAACGGTGAAGAACGCATCAACCAACATTCACACTAGATCCGCAATACCACAGATCACCATATCCGCAATCTCTGCAACTCCTCCTTTGATCCGACAATGGAGATGCCACACGCAGACCACTTAAAATTAACCACAGGTTTCGATAGATGATGGACAACCTTAAAAAAAACTAGAACAAAATATATCTCTCAATTATTTCTCTCAAACCAGGAGGGGCCAAGCCCAGGAGGGGCTAGGCCCTCACAGGCTCTGATACCAAGATAAAATTACACACAACAATATATTCTCTATTTTTTTAATGAATGAGGAAATTACACACATATTTATACAATCAATAGTCTCAAGATAGGAATTCTATCTTGGAGTACACTAGTGTAGTTGAGAGATTCTCTCAACCACACACTAAACTAGGAGAAACTAAATTCCTATTAGATATAAACAAACTCCTCAAATAGAGAATTACAACCATAGACAAGTAGGAATTAATTATTTCCAACTATATTAATTAAATAAAAATATTTAATCTTTTAAATCATATTTTATTAAAACATTTAAAGCTTAAAACTCATGGTTCATTATATCAAATGCTATTAACTTTACTATTTTTACAAGTTAGTTTCTTATACTTTGTTGATGGATGCGACCCTGCCTCATATTTGGTGTTTTAAAATTCGTTAATAAGAAAGCTAATGACTGAATTCGAATTTCGTTGCAGTATTGATTCTTATATTTTTTATATTTACCATTTTTGCAAGTTAGTTTCTTATACTTTGTTAATGGATGCGACCATGTTTCATATTTTGTGTTTTAAACTTCGTTAATAAGAAAGCTAATCACTGAATTCGAATTTTGTTGCAGTATTGACTCTTCTATTTTCTATTTTTTATATTTTTATCGGTAAGAAAAAAACTTAATTTTATTCATTAAAGAAGAATAAAATCACATTTTATATATATAATATTGCATATTATATTTTATATGATATTGTATTTTAGAAATACAAATTGTAAAAATAACTAATACTATTTGAAATTAAATATAAAAAGACGAGTCTGAAAGAATGAATTTAACTACACCTTGCAGAAAACCATTTCAAAATCTTAGGGTCTACACATGAATGACAAACCCTAGGGCATAGAAAGGAAAACCCTGTTAAACAAAAACAAGACAAAACCCCAGAAAACAAACATATTGAGAACATTCTCACAAATTACAAAATAAGGTGCAACAACCTGCAGACAAACCCCAAAATACTAAAGCTAGGCACAAGCCACCCAAAACGCCCATACAAACAACCCATAACTGGGTGTCGAACCATATATACAAATAGAGAAACAAAGCCAAACAGCAAAACTACGACAACATCCTCTGGAGTAGGCACAAACGTCAACCAAAAAAGGCACAAGCAATGGTGGCGAAAAGCAGAGCGTCGACATATCTAAACAAAACCACGAATGACTCCCAAGCCCGAACCAAACACCGATAGTAGCGAAAGATGGACCTCGATGAAATTAGGGCTGCAATTAAACTCGAGCATGCTGAGAAAGCCACAACAAAATATCCATGCACACCACAGAGAAGCCAAAACAAAAATAGCCCCGATAACACAACAAAAGATAAAACCCACAGCTACACGGGCGGACAAAGGCATGCAATAGAGGGCTCATGCAACTAAGGTTCAACTACCCAAACCTCCGCTTCCACATCCTTATATTATGTAAAAGCTTAAAAAATAATTTTGAGATATAATTTTTCTAGTAAATTCATCATATAATTTTAGAATGATATTAATGAGTTAGAACATTTTAATGTAAGTGCATATTATATTATATTATATATATTATATATATATATCTATAATATATATAATAATATATATCACTTCTGCTTAGAATCTATTAACCATAAAAATTATTTAGTGTTTGATATTTGTCCATAGAATTTAGGCTTGCACAATCACCATGGGCCAATATCGACACAAATTAGCATTAGACAATCATGTTACATCTAATCAAGGATGTTCAAGTCGTAATAAAATAACTCCATAACCAAGTTAATGACAATTTATTTTCGCTGCCAAGTTCTAAACCTCAACACTTTTGTTTGTCCTTCCAGATATTAAACCTTAACATTCTTTCACTGAGATTAACAAAGAGGCATGAAACAATTCCTTCCTATATATTTTCTGAATATAAGTACAGTAAAATTTGAATTTCTAATCACTTCATAATAAAGGTAGGGATTGGATTTCTAATCACTTCATACTAAAGCTAGGGATCAGTGTTAATGAAGTCTATTGGGTGGCTCAGGGTTAACTCATTTATTTATGCATTGAAACATACATTAGCGATGTTACGAGTGTACGTGATCGTATTTCAACATTTTTTACACCGTAGATTTCAACATTTAAATTATGCTCCTAATTTTAAGAAATATAACAAAAACATCTAACCAATGACTAATAAAATTTTAGTTGATATCCTGAAAACACCTAATTATGTGAAGATAATATTCTCTCAACTTATGCTAAAAAAACATTACAATCAATAAAATTTTGAAACTTTATTTAAGACATAAATAAATTAGAAAAATACTCTAATCTTCATGTTAGACTCACATGTTTAATTGAAGTGGAAGAAATATTTTTCTGTTCAAACTTGCAAGCGAGTAAATAATCTTTGCTAACTCAACTAAAAAAAAGGATAGTGAAAATCTAGTTAAAATTATATTCACTAGGATAGAACCATTACAACTAATTAAAGGCTTTCTTCTTATTCATTTTGAAAAATATTTAGAAACTGTTTTAGTCTTTAAAAGTATAAGGCATTTTTAACAAAATTTTATTACAATATTATTAAAGAATTCAGACTTCTGTGATCTATAATCTTGTTTGTGAGAATAATTTCGGCAAAATCACATAACAAATTATTTGTCGATGCGTTTCGAACCAACCAACTCGATTATGATCTAGTAATATTAGCTGAGAGCTTATATTAATGATAATATTATTAACTCTTTATCTTAATATTATGATAATAGTTTATAGTTTTGTCAGTTTAGCATAATAGTAATTTTAATATTAATAATATTAATAATAAATTAAATATTAAGGTTATACATTGTATTTTTGATAAAATAATGGGTAAGGATAATAATATTTACATTAACATGTGTACTTCTATTAAATTAAATAAATAAAACTTATTAATAGTAATTCAATATTAATGTAAATTTAATCATTAATTAAATAGAATAAATTAATGATGATGAACCACACTAGTTGGTTCAAACAATGATTTGTTATGTGATTTTGCCAAAATTATTTTCACAAACAAGTGTTACAATATTCTTCTATTATTTATTTCATCAAACGTCTACCAGTCAAACTACAAAATTTTGAGTCATTTTCAGTCGGAGGAAATGAAAACTAGACTGACGATTTTGGGGTTTTCTTGCAGGTTAATAAAAAAAAATCTGGATATTCTATTTTCCATCATTTTATTCAGGGTTTTTCAGAGCTCTTCCATTGTATCAAAGAGAAAACTCTGAAACGACACCCACATTCAGTAATGTCTCTACTGAGGTAACACCCAGTTCAAAGTTTTGATACTTAAGATAAGTAGGAGCACAACCACCTCCAGAAATTCAAACCCATGACTCTGGAAATGTCGATTCACTTTCTATTGGTTTCATTTCCAATTAATATAAGGGTTTTTCCATTTGAATTTCTTCTTGATTTTTAGATTGAAGGGCTTCTGATTCGAGCATTTTCTGACTTAAATTATTTTGAAGGTTTTAGTATGAGAGTTCCATCAGGTGAAAAAGCCTTATGTTGGCTCAATGTCGAAACTCGTCATGAATGCATAAAATTTCCTTCAGGTATCGAATCCCATATTCTTTTCTTTAATAATCTTCTCATTTTCTCGGTTTTAGGGTTTGCATTTTTAGATTATTTCTCATCATTCTAATCATTCTAATTTCTTGTAATAGAAGAGTTTCTATTTAAATAACAAAGAAGCTTAATAGCTCTTTTTGTCTTATTAGCAAAATGTGATTAATAAATGTGAATAAGCTTATATCAAATACATATATAATTGATGTTATTCAAAACTTTAACCATAATTTCCAAATTTCATAATTTATTAATCATGGAAGAACTTATCATGGAACTTATTAATATAAACAATGTATTTCATAAGTAAAATATTTCAATGTTAACTAATATGTACAATGAAAATAAATAAATTTTCATGGTTAAAACATTTTAAACATTTTAAGTAATGTTATTATTTTAGATTTGGGCTATATTTTCTGTCAATTTTATCTTTGAGATGCAAACATTTTTTTTCAAATTTTTCATTTGAAAAAATATTACACAAGAAGAAATTATATCACTTTAAATTGTTCTTAGATTTATGATTAAAATAGATCAAACTGATATTTAAAGAAAAAACTAAGATCAGCGTGCAATTTGAAAATTTGTTATTGAATGATTGCTAATTAATTTGAGAGGACAAATTTATTCATGCTACTTTAACTAATTCTACACTATTCCTACACTGAAAACCCAGGACAACTCAAATTCATTGGAGAGCTACTTTTATACATTTGTCTTTGAAAAGTAAAGAAATCTTCCATAGAACACGCTGAGCTACTTTTATACATTTGTATTTGAAAAGTAAAGAAATATTCCATAGAACATTCCTTCAGCCTTGTGAATCAATATGAAATGCCCTAGCTTCTCATAGAGGTTGTCCATGTTAAATTTGTCACTATCGTACACTTGTGGCAACTCACAAATATATGCATGTTGAGATACTGGTAAAGTAGACAGGGAAGTTAGTTGTTGCCATGATTATAGGAAAATACGTTGTTATATATGGTATGGAAAACTTTGTTATTAATCGAAAATGGCCTTGCATTCAAAACTTGTAGCCCACATTAATCTCCTTCGAACACATTGAGGGAGGGCATGTCGAGATATTGGTAAAGAATATAGGGAATTAAGTTGGTGCCTTGATTATAGGAAAATACATTGTTATATATGGTATGGAAAACTTTGTTATTAATCGAAGAAGACATAACATTCACAACTTGTAGCCCACATTAATCTGATCTTTGAACACGTTGAGAGAGATCTTAACACCAGAATAGATGGAATTTACTGGAATGCATGGAATTTATTTGCACTATATACTTGTTATATATTTGTTTATATATAAATGAATGTTATAAATAATAATGAGGAACTTATCATATAGGAACTTATTAGAATTTGAATAATCTCAAATCCTAAGAAATTGTGGGTGGGAGCACGTGACATTATCTAGTTTTAAAATTTATTAAAAGTAATGGACCATTTAGCTAAATAAAATTTTCTTATATATAAATAAATGTTATAAATAGTAATGAGGAACTTATTAGAATTGGAATAATCTAAAATCTTTAGGAAATTGGTGGGCACGAATCTAATTCTATAAATTTATTAAAACTCAATCCAATCTAACAAACTCTTAATACACTATAACTGTTCATAAAAATTAAGACTAAGCATATGTTGATCATATTCTTCTTAGAATCAATCTAACCCTTTAATTAAAAAAAAATCAACAAACCTCTTTCCATATAAAATTCATATATATACACATATCAATTCATATATATACACATATCGATGAATAAATAAGTTATTATTGAGGTCACATCACCTTAATATACTTCTTGAATTATTTTTTTTATTAATGTACTTCTTAAAAACAGTTTTTTAATTAGAGTTATCGCAGCAGGTTTCAATAGAAAGTGGACCTGTTAAGTTAAGCCCTGGACTGATTTAGAATCAGACCTTTCCATTGGCATGATAATTATTATAAATTATTATACTACCTATGTTTCTATCTTACAAATTCCATATTTATTTTGAGTTCTTGTGAAATTTTTTTTATATTAAAGGGTTTCATGCCCGGGAACCCTTCATTCTCATTAAATATTACAACTATGAATATATACTCAATTCCTAACTATTCATATGCTTATAACATATAATTCATGCCACGACTATTTGGAAATCCTCAATGTAATTCACTATTTGATTCTTTTATTTCAGGTTTATTTTATGGCTTCAATATTTGATAGGACACGATCAAAAGTTTCTATATTTTCTTCATGGATTTGTACACCAAACCCCAACACATAATTATTTCCACAGTGCATTAAAGTGACCTCCTCATATAAGAACCCTATTAACGCTATTTTCTCTTCCATAAGTATTTAATCATAAGGATATTGAGTCGATTGATAATGGCCACGATTTCTTTTTTTGTGGCTATTTGAATTAAGGTTTAGCATAGTCAGTCGGGAAGTTATGATGAGATTGATAATGGCCACAATTTCTTTTTTTGGTGGCTATTTGAATTAGGGTTTAGCATACTCACTTTGGAGTTAGGTTGTTAAATTAAAACTTCAATCTTTGAACTCAATATTTTGTAGGTTAAATAATTTATAAAATTTAACTATTTAGTATGTTCAAGCAAAATTATTTACATTTAAAGATATTATGTATTTATTTTTGTAAAATTACGGTGTTTATCCACAATTTATGCATTTTTTTAGGCATGTAATTTGATTATATTATTATAATGTGTTTTTAGCCTTTGTAATCGTATTTACTGTGTGGATTATTCCACATAATCTCATAGCTAGAATATCTATGGTAGTTTTTTTAATTAATTCAATACAACTTCACTTCATTAACAATTATTCATTTTATTTCATACTTAATCTTCCCTTAAACACTCATCCAAAATCAAGCTTAGAATTATCCTAAGTGGATTTTGTGCAAAAGAACGAGTAGTTACAAAGTAGTTGTACAAATGGGTTTTGTAACTATTTTCTGAAAGAGTTCTACACATCAAGTGGAAACTATTTACAATATGAAATTATTACAAAGGTTTATCCTCCATGCTAGTTTACATGCATGGGGGATACTATCTACAATAGGAAATTATTACAGAGGTTTAATGATATTGAGAAAAAAAAGTACTTGTACAAAATACTACCAGAAGTTACATGAATTCATAAGATTTATTAAGTATCTAATATTTCATGCTTAGATAGTTGTTTTTCTCTCTCTTTTCACTAAAATATTTGTTCATTGTTCATTCTAATCCAAACAACCTCATACCAATATTCACTAGAAAATACATGTTAGAACATTCAAGATAATGGAACAACAACAATAATCATTTTGCTTATCGGAGCAATTGGAAATATAATATGAACAAGCATGTTACTCCCAACCAGTGAATTGTAAACTTAGCAACTCCCCTCAAGCCTTAGACTTCTATACTATCACTAACCTATCATCATTTAGTGGTAATTTCCTCCTTTCCCTTACATACTCTAGCAACCTCCTTTTTCTCAATGTCTCCACTCTTCTCTTTTCTATACCTAGGATCCTTACATAATATCTTCCTTAATATCTAACATGAATTTCTATTTAGCTATGCCTTTCATCCCTTCTTCCACCCAATATAACACATCTCTCCATGCTACCCTGTATCTTGGTGGTCATTATTCCTCTTGGAATATTGGGTAATCATGGAAGGTTATAACTATGACAATTTCCACCTTTATGTCCACTACCTAGGATTCTAACCACCTAAAACAACTTCTGATGATAGAGCATGCTGACTACTCATGCGCTAGTTCCCACAACTTTTCGAAGAAAAATAATATTTTATTTATAATAATACATAAATATTTACACCTATTATTCAAACATTTCAAATTTAGCCTTCACCTCATGACCGTTGTTTCTAACTTAAATATTTACAAATAAATATGAAACCATGATGTCTTGTAAAAGTAAATTGCATAAACAACATTAAATTTTCCCTCCTCTTCATTTGAGCCTCGTCCTCGGTGTTTTCTTTGTGCTCATTACTTTTCAAAGAGTGATGGAAATGCTTCTTGTATTTTATCTTCCATCTCTTAGGTGTTAGAAACGTGTTTTAATTGATGGCAAAGGTGATGAGGACAAAGTAAAAATAAGAGAAGATTGCAAGAAGAATGAAGATAAGCTCAAGGTATGTAGAAAGCAAAGGTGGATATGATGCAAGATATTTGGAGCCATTTATAGCTCATAATATCTCTTCAAACATAGTTGGGACCCATTTAGATGGAAAGAGATTTGAAATAGTTTTACAGTGGTATATGGAAGTTTTAAAATGGCCTCTTGGATCACAAGTTATTGACAATCAAAGTTAAGTACCCCCAATATCAATGTTGCAGAGTTAACTTGGTGGAAGGCCCTTTGGAAAAGTTTATTTTGGTGTGTTTCCAGACGCGACGGAGTAAGTTAGTGGAGCCTCTATCCAAATGACTTGGAAGACATGGGATATAAAAACAATACATTGGGAAGCATTATTATTAGTCAACGGTGGAGTCCCACATAATAGCTCACCCCAGCGGGAGGATTCCATGGAAGGTTCAAAGGTGCGTGCATAAGGGAGTGCTCGAAATGGCGCAAGACTGAGATGATGCAAATCTTGGGAGTTATAAACAACTAAATTATATTGGCAGAGTTCTAAACTAGGAGGTCCCCATAGGATAACTCATCCTGAGAGACCTTTCTCAGAAGAAACTAGGCGCAATGTAGAGTTTTAATAGCCCATAATGATTAAGCGTCATGCTAGCTTGGTGAAGTGGAGTAGCAGAAAGTACCAATAAAAAAAAGTTGGGAAATCATGGTAGCCTCGACATTGTAAAAAATTTGAATCTGATGGTTTTATGTTAAAATATTTAACAAATAAAAACATTGAAAAACACAAGGCTTGAGACCTCTTTTCTCTCCTTTCTCATAGGCATGTGGCAAAATTTTAGTGGACAATGATGATGTTAGCATGGGATTGGTATGAAGGACATGTGGTATGAAGATTCAGTGTTTTTGATTGGCTTAGTGGGCCAAGTATCAGTGACACATGTCACCACTCACATGGCACAACTTGATATCATCTAGAAAGTGCTTGCTCAAAAGATTTATAAGGTGCATAAGGGAGGAGTTATGGGTTGACTAGATGCAAAAATGATATGGAAGTTGTTAGTGACAATTAAGCGTGACTTGTTCTTTATTGGTTAAGAGTTGCGGCAATGGTATTCTCGGGGACAACTCATCCCGGTCGCTTAACCCTGGAATAAATTAAATGAGCACAATAGACAGGTGTAAGACTGACTAGGCATCAAGAACATGTGGCATTGAGAGCCAACCAACCTGTTTATTAATTGACTCTTGTATGTAGAGGGTGGACCCACTAGGACACATCAGCCAGGTTGCTTGGACCCAGAAGGTTTCAAACAAGTGAAAATAAGGAACCTATGGGTTGAAAACACCCCGGGACATAACGATAGTATAGTTGGGTAGTGCAAGAGCAATGAGAATAGAGCACAATGGAAAACCCACTAGACATGTGATCCAAGAAGGGAGCTAGAAGTTAAGCGTCGAGTCAAATTTTTGTATGCGGAGTTTGAAAACAGGAGTTTGGAGATTTGCAATATAAATAAAGCCCTCAAGGCTTAAATACTACTGGGCCCATGTAGGCTTATGTGAATTATTTTCATATATAATAAAGTACTTGGGTCTGATACTTGCTTTAAGTTATGCTAAAGTGTTTGGGGCATATTTTTATTGGTTAGCATAAAAATAACTATAGTCTTAATTTAGGTGCTTTGGGATATTCTTAAATCCTTTGAGCTTATGGATGAACTAGTTGACAACTTATAAATTTGGCATTATATGCGATATTTGGATGTATGGGTCAAGAACTACATTTTGTCAGAAATAACACTAGCAACATTAAAAGTTAAAATGGAAGGCATGAATGAGTTGGAAACACAAACAACAACATGGAAATATTTGGAGTTAGATTTGGTAGGTAGACCAAATTTGGTGATGCACCAAATTAAGAAAGTCCCAGCTAAAACCTGTAAAAATTCTAGAATAGAAAAATTGAGCAGTTAAGATCATTTTTTCAAGTAGAAATAGGTAAGGAGAGTTTGAATACTTGAAGAGAAGATTAAGATGACATGACAAAAGAAGGAAAAATATAGAAATAAAATATTCATGCAATAAAAAAAGTGGAATATAATGAAAGCTTAAATTCCAAAAATACTAGTCCAAATTCCTTAATAAGGAGAGTAAAATATGCAAGATTGTGAACAATTGTGAATTTGTGTTGGTGAGATGGATTGATACTACTAGTGTGTATGGTGAATTGTTCATTAATAAGAGATTGATGAAGTTGTTTTGAATGGTGGTTTTGGTGAATGTTTGAAGTGGAAAATTTATTTGTTTTGTAGAAGGGAATGGCTTCATTATTTGAATATGAAAATTGTATAAAAGATCAATCATTGAGGTCATACAAGTTGTAAATTTCATATAAAGGGTTGTAGCTCTTTCCAATAGTTGCTAGTAAATAATTAGGGGTTGAAGCTACTTTTGGTTGAAATTGGTAAACTTAGGGGTTGAAGCTCCTTTCAATTGTAGTTGATAAATCAGGAAGTAGTTGCTACCATTTGGTTGTAGTCAGAGAATTTTATAACAAAAAGTAGTAGCTTTACTTGTGAGGATATTGATGAAACATTTGAAGTATATATGTATATTATTTGATGTAGTTATGTTTATTATTGGAATTCTTATATGAATTAATTGCTAGAAAATTTAATGTTTCCCTAGTAAGTGAAACACAAATTTTATAATTCCTACAATATTGATTCAACTGCCCTCAATAATTTCCTGGTTTCTAACAAATGGTGTAAGATCAACCAGGTTCCTTCAGGGTTGTTTTACTACTAGAAGGGGGATCAAGGACAATGGAAAACCAAGAAGGAGGAAAAACCAATAGGACACCTGTCTCCAATGGAACATACTATGTGTTTGGGAAAGTGAGGATGAAGATCTATATTCATTCACTTGGAGTTGATATAGGGGATTTGGTGGAAGAATAATATTAATAGCCTCCAACGGTGATTACTGAAGATTAGAAGATGGAGTTTACATGCAATGCAAAGGTCATGAATGGACTACTTGCTGACCTACCTAAATCAGAACTTGTTAAGGTCATGGTCTACTCAATAACAAAGGCTATTGGAGACAAGATGAGAAACTTCTATGAAGAATATAACAAGGTAAACCAAGCTAAAATTGAAGGTTTTAGAATGCAATTTGAGTATTAAAGCTGAATGTTAATGAATCCATTGCAAATAAATTCCAAAGAGTTAATGAGGTTGCAAACACTATAAGAGTTCTTGATGAGAAATTAGAAGAACCTACAATATTTGAAAAGGTGTAGAGGTGTCTTTCGAGGGATTTAATCCCAATGTAGCAACCATTGAGGATATGACATAATTAAAGAATCTTACTTTGTACCAGCTACTTGACACACTTACTTCTTATGGGATGAGAATTTATAATGGAAAGCCTACAATAAATGAGTGAGCCTTGAAAGTAGATAATAAGCCCAAGGAAGAACATGATGATTCTTATTGTGAATAAGATGAAGAAGAAGCCATGTTTGTGAGGAAGCTCAAGAGAGGATCAAGTAATTATAACGGTAAACTACCTTTTAAATATTTTGATTTTGGTAAATTTGGTCACTATGCTTCCAAGTGTCCTAAAAAGAAGAAAAACGAATATTATCCTAGAAAGAAGTTCATGAAGTTGCAAAAGGAAAGGAAGAATGCCAAAAAGAAGAGCTTCTATATCCAAGATGCCAACTCATCTGAAAGTGAAGGCATCCAATCCTCTGATGAGGACAGAGATGATATAGGTCCAAAATAATTCATACTCATGCATATAGACAATATAGAAGTTGAAGCCATCAATGTTGATGAAGAAGAGGCTGAAGTAGACTTAAAAGGAGAGTATGTTAGTGAACTTGAAGAGATTGAAAGGATAAGAAAGAAAAATATAACCCATAAAGAAATTTTTATTAAGGACAATGTTGAAACTGTTGAACCTCTCCTCTTGCAAATTGAAGAAGGTACGAGGATTCAAGAGGCTCAAACCAATAAGTTAGTGAGAAGAATGAACCATGTGGAAGGCTTGAGAAAGAAGTTGTTTTTCTAAGAAAAGTGTTGAAAAAGGAAAAGACTTAGTTGAGCTTTCATTAGAAGTTTAGAAATGGGAAAAAAAAATTAAATGAGCTTCTTGAAGCATAAAGAGTCTCCACTAATTGAATTGGTCTTGGATTTGAGGCTGAATCTAGCTCAGAAGTAGAGTCAAAGGGAAGTAAGTTGATTACCTTTGTGCAAGAAGCCAAAAATAGTGACAATGCAATAGCAAAAGAAGCGTCAACACAATAATGAAAGAAAAAAGGAAGCACACAACTTAATAGTCAACAAGAGTCAAACCAACAACAACACAATAAGATGAGGAATTTAGCATAGTCATTGTTTAGATATAGATTTTCTCCCAGGTATGAAGACACTTTTCCAGGCTACTACTTTACATGCGCCAATTTTGGACACAAGGAAACAAGTGTGAATTTATCAAATGGGCAGCTCATATCAAGAAGAAGAAATTATCATCCAATTAGATGGAGGATGAGTAGACCCAGGTATAACATTTTATTTTCTCCTTCAAATAATTGAAATCAATTCTATAACAATCAAAATTTTGTGTGTATAGTAGCTGAGTGCAGCGTTAAGAATAAAACACTTGATCTAGTTATTAAGCAAACCAACCAAGAGCCCAAAGTCTAGAAAGAAAAGTAGAAATTAGAGTAGAGCAACATTGTCTTATATGCTCGAAATGAAGGCAGCCATTGGTATGTGGATAGTGGTTGTTCCAGAAACATGTTAGGAAAAAAAAGTAGGTTATTGTCATAGAAACCAACAAAAGAAGGTATTGTAACCTTTGGTAACAATGCGCTAGGAAATATTATTAGACAAGGAATTGTTAGTATGTCCAATGGAAGAGGTAAAGAAAATAATGTTTTATTTTTTGACAAGTTAAAGAATAACATTATTAGTGTGTCTGAGATGTGTGACCAAGGATATGATGTTCTTTTCAAGGTGAAAAATTATCAAATCATGTCTGTAGGATTTGGTGAAGTTGTAGCTGAAGTTGCAATAACAAATTGAATTGTATATGTTCTGGAAGAAAAGACAGAGAGGTGCTGCTTGTCAAAGATTCATGAGAGATGGATATGGAATATGAGACTTGGGCATCTGAATTTCGATTAGATAGTTAGATTGGGAAAAAATAATTCAATCAAAGATCTCCCAAAACTATGAAAGCCTGAGATATTTTTTCCAAATCCTATCAGTTGGGTAAGAAAGATAGAGTACCATTCAAATCTAAGGAGAGTTCATCAACTAAGACATTGCAATTAGTACGTATGGACTTATATGGACACTCAAGAATGCATTCACCCATAGGTAGCTTGTGTTTCCTGCTTATCATTTATGATTTTAGTATAATGATGTGGGTTGCATTTCTCAGAGAAAAGCCAAAATATTTTGACAAGTTTAAATACTTTAAAGCCATGGATAAGAATGAGATAGATTGTAAAATCAAGAGTGTAAGGTTTAAGAATGGAGGTGAGTTTACTTCAAAATAATTTGAATATTTTTTCAAGCAACATGGAATTAAAAGAAATTTCACTATATCACAGACTCCACAACAGAATGGTGTAGTAGAGAGATCCAATAGATCATTTTAGCAGTTAACTAGATAAATCATGGGAGAAGGGAATGCTCAACAAATATTTCTGGTTGAGGCCATTCACACAATAATAGTTATTCTCAACAAAGCACACTTATACCAAATAGTGATAAAGACTCTCTATGAGCTTTGGTATGGTAGACCTGCAACTGTTAAGCATTTCAAGGCTTTTGGAAGCAAGTGATACATCAAGGGGAATGATGACAAGCTTGAGAAGTTTCAAGAAAGGGCTTATGAAAATATTTTTCTTATATATTCTCATAATAACATGGGATATAGTGTTACAACAAAAATACAAAGAATATTATTGATTGTATTGATGTCAAAGTGGATGCGTATATTGAATTTGAAGTCAATCATCCAATAAATAATATATCCATCAATCCAATCAACAATGATGAGAAGAATGATGAGTCACCTTTAGATGAATAAAATCAAGGGAAACTAGGTTACTTCAAGATCAGTTTAACTACTGGAAGGAGGATCAAGGACCATGGAAAACAAAGAAGGAGGAAAAACCAATAGGGCACCTATGTTGAATGGAACAAACTATGTGTTTGGGAAAGTAAGGATGAATACCTATATTCATTCACTTGGAGTTGATATATGGGATGTGGTGGAAGAAGAATATCAAAAGCCTCCAATAGTGATTACTAAAGATTAGAAGATGGAGTTTACATGCAATGGAAAGGCCATGAATGCACTACTTGCTGGCATACCTAAATCATAACATATTAAGGTTATGGTCTACTCAACAGCAAAGGATATTTGAGACATCATGAGAAACTGATATGAGGAGATAGGAAGGTAAACCAAGCTAAAATTTAAGGTTTTAGAATATCATTTGAGTCTTTAAAGATGAATGATGATGAATACAAAGCAAAGTACTTCCAAAGATTTGATGAGATTGTGAACACTATAAGAGTTCTTGATGAGAAATTAGAAGAACCTATAGTAGTTGAAAAGGTGTTGAGATCTCTCCAGAAGAGATTTAATCCCAAGTTATCAACCATTGAGGAGATGCCATAATTAAAGAATCTTACTTTGCACCAGCTACTTGGCACACTTACTGCTTATGAGAGGAAAATTTATAATGGAATGCCTACAACAAATGGGTGAGCCTTTAAAGTAGATAATAAGCCCAATGAAGAACATGATAATTCTTGTTGTGAATAGATGAAGAAGAAGCCATGTTTGTGAGGAAGATCAAGAGAGGATAAAGTAAGTATAAGGGTAAACTACCTTTTAAATGTTTTAATCGTGGTAAAGTTGGTCACTATGCTTCTCTTGTAGCGGCAGCAACACCCTCTAAAATTTTGGCTTGCATCCAATTTTGGAGCCTTCCTTGGGTTTTTCCTTGATGTTTTCCAGCACTGGGGCTCATCCCATGAGCTCATGTTGAGTCTTTACACCCTCCTCGCTTGACTGTTCCCAAGACATATTTTAGCATGTTCGTCACAATATCATGCTTGCAGTCATGTTCTTGCTATGTGCAAAGTCTGTCTTTGTGTGTATAAGTTGTATTTGCTATGTAATAATCTATCACACTCACACACAAAGTTGTATGTATGTCATGCAAGTGTCGTGCTTGTTGCCCACACCCATTAGTTAGTCACACTGAGTATGTTGTCTTGTTGGTTTGAGGTGTCTTGTCGTTGAGTCATGTTGAGTGTGTGTTCACAAGGTCATGCTTGAACAAGTTAAATTGCTCACACACTTAGTCATTTTGCTGAACTCTGTCGACCATACCACCCCCCAACAACTGTACCTCCGCTAAGCTGCACTACGTAGTCTCATCCCTCCGTGATCATGTATTGTTGCCTAGAATTACGTAGGGCTTGAGGCTACCTCCCAGGTAGTCTGTATTGCACAATCCTCGAGTCGACCTGACTTACTATCACCCAGAACAACATAGGAGTTTCTCAGCAATCCATATCAATATGCGTTGCCTGTAAGCAAAGCTATCAAGCCTTTAGCTAGTCAATTGGAGAGTTTGACAGGGAAGTGACCCCGGGCTCCACTCCAAAAAATTGCGTAGAAGGTGCCAGCATGCCCAACTTCGCTGATTGAAGCAATCATGTAAACATGAAGGACAGGCACCCAGTGCCTGTCATTGCACTGTCCTTGAAATTTGCACAGTTTTGTCAGCCATTCACCCTATCAGCCAACCTACTGCTCCTCTTGACAATTTCATAGTTCTCATGGGATGTCTCCCATATTTATGACACCCCACTCAACCTAGAAAATGCGTAGATATGTCTTGTAGGCCAGCATCCTAGCTCTACTCACTTTTGGCCAGCAAGCTCCCATAACCCACCGCTAGCCTCCTTGGAGAATATGTGTAGTTTTCATTCCTAGTGTCCGCCCTGCTGCGTGAACTGCCTCCCTAGAAAAATTGCGCAGATCTACCTTTCAATCGAGCTAGATCTTGTAGATAGTCATTGCTAATCCGAACTGCGCATCTCAGCCCGCCAGTGACCTCTACATAATTTTCCTTCACATTCTTGGAGCTCGCATCCAGGCTTGAAATGTGCTCGACACAGTTTCAGAGCCTTGTCTCCTCTCCCAGTTACCTGCACTCAAAAATGAAAGATAATGCATCATGGTAGACTACCAGATTTATGGATTTGATGTCGTCTCATCATGTGATTGCAGATACAAGTACATGGATGAGACATGGCACGACAACAAACAAGATGAATAAGGACTGCATGCTAGGAGACTTGTTCATGAACGAATGAACACATGGAACATGCCAAGTACAAGTGAAGGAGAGACATGCACGTGAAAGATCAAATGAACACTAAGAACATTGAAGGCTTCACACACCTTGTCGTGTCAAGGGGAAGTTATGATACACCAAGAGCACATTCATCACTCAACAACTCAACATGGACACCAGCAACAGCATGAAATACTAGCACTGTCGTGTCAAGTCATGTCACGAGTAATGTTGGCCACATCGCTACTATTGGCCATACTATTGTAATCAGCGTAATGTAATGTGGAAGTCCAAGAGACCCACATATAAAGTTGAAGAGTCATATAAGTCAAACAGTCATGAGGGAAGTCTAACAATCACAAGGGCTAGTTTCACCCTTGACTATATATAACCCTCATTTGCACATGCAAAATACTTTTAACCTTGGCTCCTCCCACATAGTCTTGAGAGTCTGTAGTCTTTTCTTTAAGGAGCGAGTAGTGGTTCCAATGCCTTGCTATCGAGATTAGTGATGTAATGGTGTACCGATGTGTCTTGGAACTTTTGATTATTTCAGAAGCCTGATAACATGCCAACATGTTTTCACACATGTATTGTATTCATTTGTAAGACTATTCTTTGGATGCTTGTAATGTATGCTTCTTTAACTTGTATTAAGACAATTGAACTATTTTAGTTGTTCTAATACATATGCTTTCTAAAATGTGTTGTATAAGTTGTTAACATTGTCTTTCCCATGTGGAATATTCCGCTGGACACTCAAAAAAATCATTCTCATAAACTTGTTATATTGACCATCACAATCGTGTGGACTATTCTGCTGGGTGTTGTACATTCTATCCATTCACTATGTGCTTTTGAATGCCACATCTGTGTGGACTATTCCACCAGAAGTTGCACAAGTCATGCTTTGTTGTGTGTCTCTAATAGAGTTGGGACTATTCCCTTTCGACTTGAGACTAACTCTCACCCTCTCTCTCTGCAGCGAAATAACCTTGACATAAGTAACACTAAGCACTCACTAGGCACATGAACCTCATTGCTCGAAGACAAATAAAACCACTCTCATGTGTTGACAAGAAAGAGCTAAGGAAATCCTTTAAGACAATGGAAATTGGGCCATGATACCGAATGGGACTCTTGCACCAAATGGTGTGAGGTCTAGATGTGACTTCATACTGGGGAGATCCCCTGAATGTTGGTAGGTCCCATATCGTCAACATTTCTGGTGCTAGAAGGTGGGATACCATTTTTTTATGGCTGAATGTACTCTCACCCCAACTCATCAATCATCTAGTCAAGGTATTAACTCGCACTCCCTTTCACCTACGAGCAACTTTGAATTTGGTTAATCCTCACCTCCAAAACTTGAACACGAAATTTCGTATCAGCACCTTCGCTCTTTCCATCCCATCACTCATCAGTTTTCCAAAGTATTCAGACTGATCCCAAGAATACAAGATATTCCATACACATCAAGGAAGCCAAAGACCACTCCCATAAGGGTTTTTGTATCATCAGTGAAAGAAGTAGTTCTTTCCACAGTCAAAGGTCCGATAGAAGTTGTTGAGAATGGAGAGGAACCTCCAGTCCTCCCATAGGGAGAAAGAGACACCCTTGTGATCTTGGGCTCAGAATCCGGTACAAGAGACAAAGGGGAAGGAAGCAGAGGAGACAGAGGTGCAGATGAACCAACAGACTCAGAGCCAAAATCGTCATATTCTAAAGAAGAGGAGGAGGACGTAGAAGAAGAAGACATGGCTGACAAAACATTGAATGGATGAATCGGGGACCATTGGGTCTCACACGTATTTTTCAGAGGATGCCAAAGTGTTTAGAAAGAATTCTCACAAAGCATGACCCTGATAGAGTAGTGAAGGTAGAAGATTACTTGGAAATTTTCTACCTACAACTGCAGAATCTCGAGGTACAGTACGATGACATTGCATGCAAATTGTTTCCATGTACCTTCAATGGTTGCGCAACCGTATGGTATCATAGCCTTCCTATCAACTCCTTCCATAATTGTGGTATGTTCAAATAGATGTTTTTGGAAAAAAAATGGTGATGAAAAGACCTCGACCATGTTGCTCAAAGAGTTGGGCAGTCTGAATATGGAGGCAAAAGAGAAGAAGATTTCAATCAGAGGTTTTTGTGCATATTGAACAAGTTTGCAACAGACCGAAACCTCATGACTCCATCACTATCGACTACTATACATTATCACAGCCAACTAGTATTGCATAGTTCGTCAAGCCAGTTGCGAAACCAACGTTAGTAGAGAACTGCAATGAGGCAATCGTTGTGGAGGAAGACCTGTGCATGATTAGAGTCATCAAGGATGGTGAACTAACGAAAGACTCTAAAGATGCGAGAAGGAATCCCCATGCCAGCAGAAGCAAGGGTAAAGACAAGGAAGAAAGTGACATTGAAACCCTTACTCATCTTGACAAGAACTTGACAATAGAGGTGTCTGAGCTGAAAAAACAAACAATTGACACATTTTGGAGAAGCTTGCCTCCCAAACAACATAAAGGAATCATGTCACCAGGCAAAACCTGCTATCCAGCTAAAATTGTGTAGAGTTCCAGCACAGTGTTCCACTCGGAACTGTGTGCAAATGATGATTTTT
>APFE031496211.1:0-16951 GCA_000404065.3 Pinus taeda
ATGAAAAGTGGTCCTTGTAAGAAAAGTAGCAGGGGGTTGTAGCTCCCTTCCAGGAGAAACTGGAAAACGAGAGAGAGAGTTGTAGCTCTCTGCGGGTTGCAGCCTGCGTACTGGTAAAGGACTGCACCAGTACAAAATCATTGTAAAAGGAGTTTCTAATTGAAAGAAGATAGAGACATATTGCAGCAGGTGGTTTTCACCCACATTGGGTTTCCACCTTATATCTGGTGTTCTTTGGTGTCACTATCTGTTTTTCTTGTTCATGCTCATTTTTTTATGGTACTGACATACAAAGTAATGATCAATATCTGAAGAATAATTCAAAGTATAAATAAGGAAGATATATTGAAAAGAATTTAATAATACTGATTCACCCCCCCTCTCAGTATTATTTCCAACATGAGTAGCTCAAGATAATGTACAGAAAGAAGGCCGAGCTTAGTTCCACACTAAGCCTCAGCAAAGATTCAAAACAGAAGACCATTATCACCACTAATGAGCCACTTGTTTCCTCATTAGTGGGTGATCAATCCACACACTCTCCTACTACCTCCGCAACTTCACAAGAACAATAGAAAATTATGCAGACAGACATATCTACTTTAGGGGAAACAGAGAAGAGTATAATGGACATCTTCAAGGAGATAAAAGTCAGAAATGAAGTCTTGAAGATTAACACCTACAACAAGTTCTGGAAGCAGACTTCTAGTGCTCAAAGCAGGCTATTGTCAACTTTTGATTCAGGAAAAGGAAAAATGCAAATGGAATTCCTCCAAGCACAATTACCCCAGCCCAAGGCAGCATCAGACTACAAGAAGACAACCTTTCAATTTGATGTAAAAGATATACATCCCATTGACCAAATGGAGATGCATAAGCAGATTGAGGAAATGATTATTTCAATTGTTACTAACACTGCTATGACCTTATCAAAACTGCAAGTTACCTTATAAAATGTCCAATCACAGCTGAAGATAGAGAAGGTCTCTGCGCTTGCCAAAGACACCAGGATTAAAACCCTAGAGGACTTAGTAATCAAATTGGGTTATGATCCTTCAAACATTAATGTTGCAGAGGAACTTGTGAAGAAGAAGAATTTGAACATAGCAACATTAAGGAAGTAGTTAAAACTACCAGCTACAAAAGATCCTCTAGCCAAGGATATTGAAGTGATAGAGACTCAAAAGGCAGATACGATGAAGCTTAGCATTGAGTAGACTACACAGCTCAGGAAAATGGAGACAAATATGGAGAAGTTGATTGAAGAAAAGGAGAAAGATGCTAAAAAGACTGCTCCTTTGGAAGCACTCCCTATCACAGTAATTCCTACAGCCATATCTGCTACAACAAATACTGGAGATGTTGCGGACCAGTTAGCCAATGCAGTGAAAAATATGTCTCTCCAGACTGAAGAGATCAAGAAGTTGCAAGATCAAGTGAAACTTCTAGAGGATCATCACCAGAAATTTGAGATTTTTCATGCAGCGGAGCTTCAGAGAGCTCAAAATCAGATAGAGGTATGGAAGAAGTCAGCAACTAAGTCTTCTATTGGCCACACTCTAGTTCATGTCAAGGAAATCATATGGAACAACATCATTGAAGAGATAGGTGAAATCTGGCCATGTATCCAGATTATTTTTTAGCAGAAGGAGTTGATGGAAAAGGCAAAGAAGACCATTGCCAATATAAATGCTCAATTGGGAGAGATGCCTACTACAGCCAACAACATTATAAAATTCCTCAACTCCAAAAATAGATATGAGTTGGATGATCTAGGAGTGGATGACAGAACAAAAACCGTCTTGGAGGTGAAGAAAGTTATGACCAAAAAAAATTTAGTTGTACAACTGACAAAGAAGTATCACACTCTAGAGGTAGTAGTCAATAGGTTTTTCACAAGGATTGATGCATTGAACAAGAAGGGTCTGCCTTCACTGTTTGTAATCAATGATAAATTAATGACCTGGGAAGACTATACGAAGAGGCTTTAAGACATTTCCATGCATACAGCCAAGTCCTCCAACATCAAAGGTTCCATGACAGGAATAGAATTTTACGAAGTTATCAACAACATATGTTTTATTCAACATGAGATAAAACATATTTTCACTGTAAAACCCACTTTTTCTCGGTATACGGAGGTAGATGAAATCTATCGTAAGGTAACCAAGATATTTGTTCCAAATGAAGAAAGTTGGGAAACTTTATGTGAATTTCAAGATTGAAGGACCTGTCAGCTTCACCAATGCAGCACTCGAATAATGGTCATTCAACAACTACTTTCCTTCATAACAGGGCTAGATGTTTACATTCATTCCTTTTGATCGAATTACTTTTGTTTCTGTTATTTCTAAGTAATAATAGAATGTCGTGTCACTCAGGCATTCATTGTAATATTTTGTAATTTTATTTAAATACTTCATTCTGTCAAAGTATTTAGGGTTGAACCCTTGAGCTATTTATCACACAAATTTGTACTAAGCTAGAGCATTTTTGAGATAATAAAAGGATTTTGGATTTGCCTCATATGGTCTATCTCTCAGGGAGTTGTTTTCATCTTAGTTTTTCATTATGTCTTCTTCAAATAATTAAATATTTTATAGTTATTCGATTTAAAATTTAATTGAATGTCAGTTTCATTTTGAATCCGCTACGAAGTTGCATTTAAATAAGAGATTAATTTGCAGAACTATTTGTTATTGTAAATTCATCTTTGAAATTAAATTGCATTAGATTTCTGTAATAGTTTAATTATATTCTATTGATCAAGGAAACACTGTCTTCTTGATTTCTGCTTATAAATGATTAAATACTCATTTTGAATATTAAATGAATTATACATCTACACATTCTTCTTATCCATCATGCTAAAATCAAAATAACCATGTGCATTTAAATAACAACCTTTTATTTTATTAAGAATATTTCTTAGTTTAAAGCACTTGCTTTTAAACGGTTCACTAGTCATCCAAATCATTAAAATCAACAAAACATTATAGATGCTTTGGCATGACCAATTGACCTTAGGTTATCTCAAAGGAAAACATCGAACTGGCGCCATTGCTGGGGAGTGAAGAACTGAAAGCTAAATTTTCCCTGGGACAATGATTTTCCCTTTCCTTTAAGGTGAATAAAGGATAAGGTTATAGGTCAAAATATTTTTCCTGGAGATTCCACTAGTCCAAGTTGGATCCTTATAAGCATACTAGATCACATTCTGATTTTGAGATTGTTAACCCTCTACTAGAACCTGAAAGACTTATTAGGGGAGCCTCATGAAGGAGAAGACATAGAACCTCTTCTTCTTCTTCAACTTTACACCCTGAAGACATTCCATCTATAGATCCCTTTTCATTTATACCAACTCATCCTGATTGGACTGAACTACCTCCTATTGTTTTTGAACTTATTTCTAGAGGAGTAGATCTTCAATCAACCTTTTTAATATAGTCACTTGAATCATGTCAAGTTCCATCCATTCCTACCAAATCACCTTCATCTAAAGAAGAATTTGGTTTAAATTTACTTGAATTAAAACCTCAAGATTTCATTAGTCCAACTCCTTATTCTATTCCATCAACCTCCACTAATATTGAAGAGACATCTTCTATCTATTCAAATCCTTTGTTTGATAATAAGGAAGACTTCCCACCAGGAGTTCAAAAATTGGTTATCAAAACCCCTTTCAAATCCTTAAAGAGGTCTCCTCCCTCTCCTCCACATACTAATACACCTACTGACTCATCTTCATCTCCTTCATCTTCATCTTCATCATCTCCCCCTTCAACATCAGCATCCACTCAGTCACCCTATACTCCTCCTGTTGTTATGGCTTTTCAACCCATTGTGCAAGCTAGGTATGCTACTCTAGTTCTCCCTGCAAACTTGGGAAATTTTCTTGATGGATATATAAAACATCTGCCAAGATTTACTGGAGAAACTGGTCCCTCGGTAGAGGATCATGTATCATCCTTCCTAGATTTTGCTGACAATATGAACATAGAAGAGGAAAATGTTTATATGAGATTATTTGTACAATCTTTAGAAGGAAATGTTAGGATATAGTTTAGGTAGCTTAGAGCTGACTATATCAGAACTTGGAATGATCTCATAACTATCTTCTGTTGAAAATAATACTGAGAGGGGGGGGGTGAATCAGTATTATCAGGTCAATTATTTTTCAATTCATACATAGATTTGTATATGCTACTTAGGTTAGTGAAACAAGCGTATATACGCAACTTCAGTTAAGGAAACTAGTGTATAACTTACGAACTTATAATTTAATTATTCTTCAGATGTTGATCTTTAATCTGTGCATCAGAACCATATAAACATTAACTAGGAACAGAAAAATATTGTAGACAGTCACACACAAGAACACAAGATATAAGGTGGAAACCTAATGTGGGTGAAAACCACCTGCTGCAATTTGTCTTTATCTTCTTTCAATTAGAAACTTCTTTTTACAATGATTCTGTACTGGTGCAGTCTTATACCAGTACGCAGGCTGCTACCTACAGAAGGCTACAACCTTCTCTCGTTCTCCAGCTTCACCTGGAAGGGAGATACAACCCCCTTTAGATCTTGTACTAACTGAGGTACTAGTACGCAGGCTGCTACCTGCAGAAGGCTACAACCTTCTCTTTTCTTCCAGGGACCATGTTTCATAAATTTTCAGACTGGATCCATGAATAACATCAATCAAACATCAAGTATATCTGTATCAATCAATATCCTTTGTACCAACCAATATAGTATCAACCAATCGCTTCTCAAAATGCTGTAACCATAAAACAATACTAATAACCAGATACCAGAATACTGCAGCAATAAACAGAAGCAGCTAAAGCATATTTCATAAGACGTACGCTACTTCACCATGCAGAAACCTACGTACATACGCAGATGTATCAATGCCAACCAGCGTATACGCTTTCTTCAGTTGTTGAACCTGTGTGTATACGCGCCTATGCCGTGTCGAACCTGCGTACAGATCTATAAAAGATAATTTACCCTTTTACTTAATCAGACATCAGTTATACCCAGATTATCATATTTATAGATCTAATCATGCGCCAATTATAACATATCAAAGGTTACAAAGGTACTACTATTCAAGCCTTAAAATCTTGATCCATCAATAGAACTTATCCATCTTTTAGTGCTCAGGTTCTTCCTTGGTTCAGATCCAGCACTGCACCATAAACCATTCACCAGTATTCCAGCTCTTGCTCCTCTTAAGATATTCAACACTTATTCGATACCCTTGCCAAATGATCTCCTTCCCTTTTTATAGTCTTAGGCCTTACTCAAACCATGGTCCAAAACCATTGAGAACCAATAATAGGGACCCAATACTTGGGTTCAATATTTTGGATGCAATACCAAGGACCAAAACCATAGGTTCAAATATCTCGGACTAAATACCATGGACCAAACATAATTTTTCCCACATGTACGCGCTTTTCTTTGCATGAAAGTGCGTGCATACGTATACACGCCTTTTGATCGGTGATCTCGCGTGTATACGCGACTTTGCTGAGAGGAACCTTCTTATACCTTATTTTCTTCCATTCTGAGTGCCTGAGCTGTGATCCGCCATTTGAGTGAGTTGCCATCAAGGACAACACCTATGCCATAGTGCCAAACCTGTGTCATAATGCCAACAATCTCCCCCTTTGGACTTGATGGCAACCCCAAATCACTCAAAATCATTCTCCCCCTTTGACATCAAGGGCAAAGGGTTATGCTCCCCCTGAGTACATGCTGAATTCTTTGTTTTGCTGTGCTATCCAAGCTCCCCCTAACTGTAGGCAAGGTCTGTAAGAAGATGTTCTTCAAAAGAAACATGACTTTATACATCATAAATGACCTTCCTATCACTACAGACTCATACATACATCCATCTCCCAACCAAGTGGGAATATACCAATATTGACTCTTCCACCCAACCAAGTGGGGATATATGATAAAACAAGAACATTACATCATCCACCCCAGGCATAGTGGGGAAACCAAGATAGGTCGTTACATGACCTTGATAAGAAAAGAGATGCAAGACATAGAGATGAAATATGATCGTTATCAACAAGCAGCATATGTCAATCATCATTCAGACCAGCAACCATGTTCTCCATCTGCACCTGAAACCAACACAACTTTGAATCAAGATTTTCTAAGATAATTCCAACAATGCATCATTAGAAGAATATATATGCTCCCCCTAAACCTGTGATAGATGGTCTCTGTCGTACCCATATCAGACTCTTTTTACCCAAAGCCTGGCCCACTGATTGTCTTCAACTAACATATACATGATTGCATCCACATAAACTGGCGTATGTACGCGTATCAACCTCATGAAACTCGCGTACAACCACTTTTCTCTGAAACAGACAAGATTCAACAGCAAGATGATGCATCAACTACCCCCAGCTTCTGTCTGAGGTACTCAAATGTCTCCCTGGGCAGTGGTTTGGTAAGTATATCAGCAACTTGTTCCTTAGAGGGAACATACTCCAATTTGACCTTTTGTTCAAGCACTTGTTCTCGGAGAAAATGATACTTAATAGGTATGTGCTTAGTCTTTGAATGCATGACAGGATTCTTTGAAATACTGATTGCACTTGTATTATCACAAAAGGTGGAGATAGGTGGAGTACAAGTGATTTGAAAATCTTGAAAAGTTTGCATCATCCAAAGGAGTTGTGTGCAGCAAGATGCAGCATCCACATATTCTGCTTCAGTTGTAGATAAAGCAATTGAACTTTGTTTCTTGCTGAACCAAGATACTAATTTGGAACCCATAAAGAATGCACCCCCACTAGTGCTTTTTCTGTCATCCACGCTTCCTTCCCAATCTGCATCTGTATATGCATGAAGTGTGAGATCTGTATCTCTAGGATACCATAAGCCATAGTTTTGTGTTCCTTGAAGATATTTGAAAATTCTCTTAACTCCCTGAAGGTGTGCTTCCTTTGGATTTTCCTGAAATCTTCCAACTATTCCCACTGCATGCATGATGTCTGGCTGAGTACCCGTCAGATAGAGCAGACTACCAATCATGGATCTATAGGTTGGTTGATGTACTGCTATTGATTCATCATTAGCACTGAGGTTGCATCCTGTTACCATAGGGGTACATACCGGTTTCGAGTCTTCCATGCCAAATTTCTTCAAGATCTGCTTTAGGTACTTAGTTTGAGATAAAAAGATATTGTCTTTATTTTGTTGGATTTGTAAACCAAGGAAATATGTCAGCTCACCAAGCAAGGACATTTCAAATTCTTTCAGCATCACCAAGACAAAGTTTTGACTCATGGCTTCTTCATTGCTGCCAAATATGATATCATCAACATACACAACAAGTATTAGCAATTTATCATTATCAATTTTTATATATAGATTTCTATCTGATGATCCTTTTGAGAAACCTTGTTGATGGAGGTATTTATCCAGATGATAGTACCAAGCCCTTGGAGCTTGTTTAAGACCATAGAGTGCCTTCTTAAGTCTGCATACAAGATTTGGATCATTTCCAAGGATAAATCCATCTGGTTGCTCAATATACACTTCTTCTTCTAAATCTCCATTTAAAAAGGTAGATTTCACATCCATTTGAAAAACTTTGAACTTTTGAAAGCTAGAAAGAGCAAGGAACGTTCTTATAGCCTCTAATCTAGCAACTGGTGCAAAATTTTCTTCAAAGTCTATACCTTCTTGTTGTGCATACCCTTTACAAATGAGTCTGGCCTTGTTTCTAACGACTTCTCCATTTTCATTTAGATTATTTTTTAATATCCATTTTGTCCCTATTACATTCTTATCTTTTGGTCTAGGAACCAACTCCCAAGTGTTATTCTTTTCAATCTGCTCAAGTTCTTCCTCCATGGCCTTGACCCAGCATTCATCTTTGCATGCGTCTCTTACATTTTGTGGTTTAGTGGAGGAGAGAAATGCTAGATAGCTTGAAGCTTCTGAAATGGTTCTCCTTGTTTGTACACCTGCCTCTTTTTGTCCCAAAATTTGAGTTTTTGGATGATTCTTCTGAACGTACCTCGATGGAGTCTTTTCTTCTATCCTTATCTGTTCTTCTGGTGCCTTGTGGGTTTCTTCTTCGTCATGATTCTGATTCGATGTTGAAGGATAGTCCTCATCATCTTCGAACTCATCAGATTTTACTTGCTTAGGAGTGTTTCCTTCTTCATAAATCACTACATCAATACTTTCAACAATTTTTCCTATTCTCTTATTGTAGCACTTATATGCTTTGCTGTGAGGAGAGTAACCAAGGAGAATGCCTTCATTTTCTCTAGGTTCAAATTTGCCAAGGTTTTCATCAGTCCTTTTGATGTAGCATTTACTTCCAAAAATTTTGAAATATTTTACCGTGGGAGTCTTACCATACCAAAGTTCATGAGGAGTCTGAGTGCTGTTTACCCGGATGTTTGTCTTGTTGAGAATAGTAACTGCAGCAAATGCGGCTTCACCCCAGAAGGTCGCGGGAGTTCCAGATTCATCAAGCATAGCACGAGCCATTTGTTGAACCGTTATGTTCATCCTTTCCACTACTCCGTTTTGCTGGGGAGTCCTTGCAGTAGAGAATTCCCTTCTTATTCCATGTTCTTCATAAAAATCGAAAAATTCATCCGAGGTAAATTCCCCTCCTCGATCAGATCTGAGCCATTTGATTCTGCGATCTGATTTGTTTTCAACCAAGGCTCTGAATGATTTGAACTTTTCGAAAGCTTCATCTTTATACTTCATGAGTCATATCCAACACATCCTTGAAAAGTCGTCAATGAACAATATGAAGTACTCTTCTCCTCGAGGTGACCTCTTCCTAGTTGGACCACATATATCAGTATGGACAAGTTCAAGCAGCCTGCTAGTTGATCCTTCATTTTCAAGGAAATTAGTTCTGGTTTGTTTACCAAACTGACGTGATTTTCATATTGTATTGTCTGGAATTCTAATGTCAGGAAGATCACGAATCACCTGATATTTGCATGCTTTCCTTATCTGAGAGAAGATTAGATGCCCCAATCTTCTGTGCCATAGCCAGTGTTCATCATTCTTGCTTAGATAGCATTGTTATTGTCCTTCTTTGAATATGTATAAATTATTTGGAGTTCTTATGCCTTTGATCATTGTTTTTCCTGTATCAAGAGATTGAAGATAGGCTATGATTCTTACCTTCTAATAGATGAAGTTTCTCCCATCAAAAATTGGTGGCCTGATCGATGCCTCCTTTTCGTAGTTGCTCATGATGATAGATCTTCCTTCAAGTGATCAAGCTTCTTCTGAAGGACCGGCTCTGATACCAACTTTTGAAAATAATACTGAGAAGGGGGGGGGGTGAATCAGTATTATCAGGTCAATTATTTTTCAATTCATACACAGATTTGTATACGCTACTTAGGTTAGTGAAACAAGCGTATATACGCAACTTCAGTTAAGGAAACTAGCGTATAACTTACAGACTCATAATTTAATTATTCTTCAGATGATGATATTTAATCTGTGCGTCAGAACCATATAAACATTTACCAAGAATAGAAAAATATTGCAGACAGTGACACACAATAACACAAGATATAAGGTGGAAACCCAATGTGGGTGAAAACCACCTGCTGCAATTTGTCTCTATCTTCTTTCAATTAGAAACTTCTTTTTACAATGATTTTGTATTGGTGCAGTCTTATACCAGTACGCAGGCTGCTACCTGCAGAAGGCTACAACCTTCTCTCGTTCCACCTGGAAGGGAGCTACAACCCCCTTTAGCTCTTGTACTAGCTGAGGTACTAGTACGTAGGCTGCTACCTGCAGAAGGCTACAACCTTCTCTTTTCTTCCAAGGACCATGTTTCATAAATTTTCAGACTGGATCCATGAATAACATCGATCAAACATCAATTATATCTATATAAATCAATATCCTTTGTACCAACCAATATAGTATCAAGCAATCACTTCTCAGAATGCTGTAACAAGAAAACAATACTAATAACCAGATACCAGAATACTGCAGCAATAAACAAAAGAAGCTAAAGCATATTTCATAAGATGTACGCTACTTCACCATGCAGAAAACTACGTACATACACAGATGTATCAATGCCAACCAGCGTATACGCTTTCTTCAGTTGTTGAACCTGCATGTATACACGCCTATGTTGCATCGAACCTGCGTATAGATCTATAAAAAATAATTTACCATTTTACTTAATCAGACATCAGTTATACCCAGATTATCAGATTTACAGATCTAATCATGCGCCAATTATAACAGATCAAAGGTTACAAAGATACTACTATTCAAGCCTTAAAATCTTGATCCATCAATAGAACTTATCCATCTTTTAGTGCTCAGGTTCTTCCTTGGTTCAGATCAAGCACTGCACCATAAACCATTCACCAATATTCCAGCTCTTGCTCCTCTTAAGATATTCAACACTTAGTCGATACCCTTGCCAAATGATCTCCTTCCCTTTTTATAGTCTTAGGCCTTACTCAAACCATGGTCCAAAACCATTGAGAACTAATACTAGGGACCCAATACTTGGGTTCAATATTTTGGATGCAACACCAAGGACCAAAACCATAGGTTCAAATATGTCGGACTAAATACCATGGAACAAACATAAAGTTTCCCACATGTACACGCTTTTGTTTGCATGAAAGTGCATGCATACGTATACGCACCTTTTGATTGGTGATCCCGCGTGTATACGCGACTTTGCTGAGAGGAACCTGTGTATACCTTATTTTCTTCCATTCTGAGTGCCTGAGTTGTGATCTGCCATTTGAGTGAGTTTCCATCAAGGACAACACCTATTCCATAGTGCCAAACCTGTGTCATAATGCCAACATCTTCAAAAACAAATCGGGGTAAAGAAAGATCATGTTTATTTTCTCACTGAATTTAAGGAATTAAAAAGAAACCCTAGTGAACTAGTTGCTGAATTCATCAAAAGATTTAACAAACTCTATCATAAAATGCCTGTTGATTGTAAACCACCAGTAGCAGCAGCAAAGGTCAGATTTTCCAAAGCATTTGATGATGACTTTGCAGTTATGCTAAGGGAAAGGGTTTCTAATACATTAGAAGACATGCAGACAAATGCTATAAAGGTAGAAGAAAATAGGTCAGCTTCTGGCAAACTCAAAGCTAAAGCAGAGAAAGAAGAAAGAAAACTAAAAGCTAAGATTGATGATTCGTCCTCTTCCAAATCTAAACTTGAAGATCAAATAAATTGATGAAATTACATCTTTACTCAGAAACCTTTCTAACAAGATTTCCAAAATTGAAACACAACCTAGAACTATTCAGAAAACCGTTGTCAAACCTCAAGCTCAAACTCAATTTCGAAGAACTCCTCAAATCCAAATTCTTTAGAGGCCAGGTTCTGACCAAAACATTCAACCACCATTTTTGATTGATGATCAACAGTCACATGATACAAGCCCTTTAATCACTGAAGATATCAATAATATTTATTCTTCATCAATACAAATGGAAATAGTTCCTTCACCTCAGTCCTTTGAACAACAACCAGGAGATTCTCAACTTTCGAAATACTTAGCATTCTCTGAATTTTTAATTGCAAAATTGAATAAAAGGTATGATCTAAGGCCTAGATCAAGTCCTGGTAGACCTCCAAAAACTACCACTATAATTGAAATTGCAATGGAAACCATTCAAACACAAACTCCAACACCTCATACTACAGAGTCATCCATTGAAACCTCTTCATCTGACAAGACTATTTTGACAACTTTTAATATTGAAAAGGAATTGGAAAGGGTCAAGATTCATATACCTTTAGTTGAACTTTCTAAAAACCATGGTTATAAAAATCAAGTGTCTAAATGGATACAATCCTCTAGTGTAGATGTTGAGGAAAATGTTATTAGTGCACAGGATGAAAAATACTCAACTGTATTTGGCCCTAGTTATGATATGATCGATGAAATTATTCCACCATTTTATGTAACATTAAAAGCTCATGATTTTCTATTGTATAAATGCATGTTGGATTCTGTAGCTTCTCATAACCTTATGCCGAAGGTAATTATGGACTAGCTTCAGTTACAAGTCACCCGTTCTTATCGTGACCTTTACACCTTTGACACAAAGAAAGTACCATGCCTAGGATTGATCAAAGACCTAATTGTGACCTTAGCTCAAATACCTGTTAAGAGTATAGTTTTAGACATATTTGTCACTAATATTCCTTCCAAGTTTGGCATGCTTTTATCTAGATCATGTTGTGTTAAATTTGGAGGATCACTTCAGATGGTGTTGGGTGCGGGATCCCCCAAGGGATGTTTTAGGGCTTAGAGCCCATATTTTGGTCAGTTTTGTAATTCCAATGTAAAGACTCTGCATTTTGTGGGCGCAGAGCGCGTAGTTTGTTAAAGATTCATAGGGTTGTCCGCCATTAATTTTGATAATGTAATGTCGATTGTAGAAGATCTACCCATGGTCCCCGGACAATGGGATTGTATAAATAGGGTGAAGCTCTAAGTAGTTAAGGCAGCTAAGCAGATCACGATATGGAAAAGATATGATGTATGCGAGATAGTTCTGAAGTGTAAAGTCTAGTTTTGGGTTGTAGTGTAGGAAGAGGCTCTGCAGCTGAGTGCACAGAGGCCTAATAGCCCACAGCTGAGTGCATGGACCCCTGCAGCTAAGTGCACAGGGCGAGTCGAGTCTTTAAATAGTGGGAAGTATTAATAAAGAGAATTTCCTATCAATTCTACATCTTTATTTCCTGTTTTATGCATATGTTATATTGGGTATGAATTTCACTTTTAATGCTTCTATGATGCGCAAATGTGTATAATTGAATTGGCTAAGTGAACGCAAGATAGAATATCTACTTACGCGAAGATAATCAAGACCTATTAATAAGATAAGTAAGATACTTGGTGTAGTTTAGGAGATATTGCAGTTCGTTGCCTTAGCAGCGCGAAAGGACTTTAGCCCCTGGTGAAGGCTGCACGAAAGTTTATTATAACAAACCACAAAGGTACTGAAGGGTAGAACAATGTGCGAAGTGACCTGTGCAAAGGCAGGTTTAGTTGGACTAAATCGACATCACATCCATCTCAATGGTGCAGAAACTTGGTTCTAGCATCCCCCCATACTGCTTCGGGTGAGACTTCATTTCGCACTCTGCAGGCTAATGCCGAAAGGGCCAGTAGTGTAGGGATTTGTTTGGCTAAATAACTTTGAACTTGGGTCAGGCCCCCATAAGCCAATAGATGGACATGTCTTTTGCTACTATCCCAGTTTATGGAGGTGAGAATTTAAGATTATATAGGGAAGTCAGATTCCTTCATACTATTTGTAGGTCTGATCAAGAAACAAACCACCCTATCTATGCAGTAGATCATGATTTTGGTTGCTTTCACTTGTCTTCATAAAATTCATCAAATACTCAACTTTCCATTGAAAATATTGTTTCCCAGCCTAAACTTGTAGAATGAGATATCTGGAAACTTTACATTGATGGCCCTTGCTCAAAGGAAGGAGCAGGAGCAGGAATTGTTCTAATATCACCAAATATGGAAAACATAACTCAGTCATGTAAACTTTAATTTGAAGTCACCAATAATGTGGCTGAGTATGAGGCTTTCCTCCTTGGTCTTGAGCTAGCTAGGAGTTCAAAGGTTCAAAACTTGAGTGTTTTTTCTGATTCTGAGCTTATAGTGAACCAGGTTAGAAATTTGTGTCAAGCTAAACACCCAAGGCTTAGGTCCTATAGAAATGAAGCTTGGGACACAATTGAAAATTTCTCCCAAGGTTTTAACATAACTGCTATTCCCATAGATGAAAACATGCATGCTGATTCATTAGTTGTCTCAACAAGCTCCTTCAAAATTCCTAAGCCATTATTGTTAGAATACCAAATCCAAGTCAAGTATCGGCCTTCAATTTCTGATAACCTTAAACACTAGCAAATTTTTGAAGATGATGAACAATTGAAATCTTTCCTTCAAGTTATTGATGAATTCTCAAATATGAAAATTGAAGGAGATCAAAAGGATATTCTAGAATTAAATCAACAAAACCCAGAAACTTCATTCAGTCCTAAAATTCTTGATCATGATATCATCCAATTATTTAATATTTTTATTCCTAAAGGATTAATCCCATTGGAAAAATTATTTGATAATAATGATGTCTCTAAAAATCCCTTGTTTCACTCACCTGAAGAAGAAATTGAAGAATGCAATATTGGGACTGTGGATGATGTGAGAAATATTAAATTGTCATCAACCTTACCTTCGGATGTAAAAACCAAATACTTGAATCTTCTTAAAAACTACAAAGATGTTTTTTCTTGGTCTTTTAATGAGTTAAAAACTTATGGTACATCTTTGATTGAACATAAGATTCCTTTGAAACCAGAAGCAAATCCCTTTCAGCAAAAACTAAGAAGAATCAATCTCATATTACTTCCAACCATTGAGAAATAACTTAAAAAGCTGCTTGATGCTCATATCATTGTGCCTTTAAGGTATTATAATTGGGTAGCCAACCTAGTTCCTGTCAGAAAGAAAAATGGTGAAATTAGACTATGTGTAGACTTCTGAAATCTGAACAAAACATATTTAAAGGACAATATCCATTTCCCAAAATGAACCATCTACTTCAGAAAGTTTTAGGTGCCAATAGGATCTCTATGCTAGATGGATTTTCTTGTTACAACCAGATCATGGTAAGTCCTGCTAACCAAGACAAAAGTTCATTCACCACACCTTCGGGTACATTCATGTATGCCAAATGCCATTTGGGTTAACCAATGCCAGAGCCACTTTCCAGAGAGCCATGGACCTAGAATTTGTAGGCAAAAAATCTGAATTTACTGTCATTTATTTAGATGATTTAACTATTTTCTCTGATTCTGATGAAAATCATTTAAAACACTTGAGCATGGTTTTTGACAGGTGCAGTAAATTTGGCATATCCATCAATTCGAAGAAACCTTTGTTTGTTGTGAAGGAAGGGAAATTACTAGGGCTTATAATCTCCAAGGAGGGAGTTATAATTGACCCAAAGAGAGTTTAAGCTATTCAAACCCTGTCTCTACCAAGTAATAAGAAAGAGATACAAACCTTCCTTGGAAAGATCAATTTTCTCATAATGTTCATCCCAAATTATGTTGAGATATTTAAGGATATAACAGATATGCTTAAGAAAAAAAATGAAGTGAAATGGATAGTCCCTACTAGATATGCTTTTGATCAGATCAAAAAGTCTATATCTGAGGCCCCTACATTAGCTAGCCCTGATTACTTTTGACCTTTTAGCATATTTTATTTTGCATCCAAGACAACCTTAGCTGTTGTACTTTTACAGAAGAATACAAATGGTGATGACCAACCTATAGCCTTTTTTCCAAAGTTATGAGGGATGCTGAACTTAAGTATGATATTATTTTAAAACAAGCTTATGCCTTAATTCAAGCCCTCAGAGCCTTTAGAACCTATATCCTGCATTCACATATTACATCTTATGTCCCTAATCATGATGTTAAAACTATTTTGACCCAACCTGATACTGATGGAAGAAGAGGGAGGTGGATTGCTAAAATCATTGAATTTGACGTTGAAATTAAGACCACAAAGCTAGTAAAAGGCCAAGGCTTGGCCCAATTGTCAGCTGAATCCAACTGCAAAGTATTGAGGATTAATCTGGTTTCTGAAATGTCATCAAGGGATAATCCATAAGAACCTTCCTTAATATCTGGGGAGAATCCACAAGAACCTTCTTTAATAGTAGAGGAGAATCCACAAGAACATCCTCCTCTTAGAGAAGAGGAGAATCCACAAGAACCTCTTTCTTCAAATCAAGTCATTCTTGTTCACATAGATCAGCAGTATCTACTCTCTGATTGGTCTTCTGATATTGTGTAGTTTCTTAGATATTTTTAATGTCCAACTGATCTTAGCTTGAAGAAGCGCAAAGCCCTAAAGCTTAAAGAAGTAAAATACTACATTATCAATGCTAATATATACTAGAAAGACCCTCTTAATATCCTTCTTTTGTGCTTAACTGAAAATGAAACAGAGGGAATTATAGATCAGTTCCATGTAGGGTTTTGTGGTGGACACTATGCCTAGAGAGAAACAACCTACAAAATTTTAAAAGTGGGTTTCTATTGGCCCACTCATTTTAAAGAAGTTGGAACAAGAGTAAAAAGTTGCAAACCATGCCAATTATTTGCAAGAAAACAAAAACTGTCAGCACTTCCTTTGGTCCCAGTATCTGTCCATGCTCCTTTTCTACAATGGGGATTGGACTTTAGAGGGAAATTCATCCACATTCCGTCAATCATCACAGATGGATCTTAACTGCTATAGACTATTTCACCAAGTGGGTAGAAGTTATACCAGTTAAAAATACAACTGATACTGTTGTGATTAATTTTATTGAAGAAAACATCCTATCAAGATTTGGATGTCCTCAACAAATTGTTACAGATAATGCAACAGCTTTCAGTATTGTTAAAATGATTGAATTCTATCAAAAGTATTCAATCATTTTACACCATTCTACACCATATTATCCACAGGGTAATGAGCTAGCAGAGTCCTCCAACAAGAGCTTAGTCAAGGTCATTAAGAAGACTCTTGAATACAATAAAAAGAGTTGGGACAATGTTTCTGGGAAAACTAGTGTCTATTTGATCTGCTAGTCCCACTAAGACAGGTAGCTATCTTAGAAACAAACAATTCAAAATAACTTGCGTTTTCCTTTATGGAAGATAGATAAGAGGGAATCAGAGATCACCAACCTTAATCTTTCGCTTGGCTCCTTGCTTGTTTCCTCTCTCCTTTGATAGAGCTTGCCACTCCTTTCTCACTTGTCCCGCTTCAAAGAACACCTGTAGAGGCAAAGCAACAAGAAACCATCAAAGCATAGAGATCTATGATAC